>PVIU01019758.1:0-35803 GCA_004026605.1 Ondatra zibethicus
AGAAGAAGAAGAAGAAGAAGAAGAAGAAGAAGAAGAAGAAGAAGAAGAAGAAGAAGAAGAAGAAGAAGAAGAAGAAGCAAGGAAGAACCAGAAGTAGGACAGAAGAATTAGGATAAGAGGCAGAACAATATAGAAACTGATGTGGAAAAGTACATGGTGGAGAATTCATTTCACCCTCATAGTTTTCTAGTGTTCATGCTTGCCATAGTGCTCTCTCTGAGCCCTGAGAGGGAACTGAGGTTGGTACTCAATAGCCCTCATTAAGTAAGCAGCACTCTTCCGTGGCCTCTGCTTCAGTTCCGACCCTGATTCCACCAGTCACTGGGCAGTGATGATTTTTCTTGATCAGATTATCTGAAGTGGAAAGAAGCACCTAAATGTGGGTGGTGCCCGCCAGTAGCTACTCACTAACACATAGGGTTGACATCAGAGGCACAATGAGAAATTCCATACAGCAACTCAGTATTTCTAAACAAATTGCAAGGAATTAGAGAAAGTGGGAGGGAGTAAGAGATAATTAAGCAAATTATCCCATGAAACGAAAAAAGTAAAATAATGGAATAGGAATCTGGGCAAATAAAGCCAACTGGAGCCACCAAATTAATATCAAATAAAAATAACTTCAATATTCAATCAGATAAAAATAAAAAACAGAGTCTTGGGGAAGTAAGGAAATCCTTATACAGCAAACACTTTACCCACTGAGCCATCCCTCTGGGCCCTATAAGTGGGAGAGAGAGAGAGAGAGAGAGAGAGAGAGAGAGAGAGAGAGAGAGGTTCAAAGACAGTAGCAGCAAGAGCTGCTGAAAACAAAAGGGGAGATGAATGGGCTCACCCCCCTGGAGGGAAAGCCTGCCTGGTACTGTAAATCTGGTCAAGAACCCGCAGTGGGAGCTCACGGGCCCCGAGGGGTGAAGCTACTACTAAATGGCTGTAGTAGCAAACTGTTTTCTAGATTCCTATCTCTTACCCGTAGAACAGCACAGCTCTCAAACCTCATCAGAGAGGTTCCATTACATAACCGTGGCTAGTGCGGAAACTCACAACCGGTGGAAGTGCCAGGAATGAGTGTCTGTGGGGTGCTCAGTCACAAATAGGACGTCGAGATCATATTACCTCCCCAAAGCTCAGGAGCATTGTAAAAGACAGGGTGAAAAGATTGTAGGAACCAGAGAGCAGGAGGTTAAATCTTTAACAAGCAGTAAATTTAACTTTGGTTAAGAAAATGAACCATGCCAGGTGATGGTGGCACACACCTTTAAACGCAGCACTCAGTGCTCAGGAAGCATAGGCAGGCGGATCTCTGTGAGTTCGAGGCCAGTCTGGTCTAGAGTAAACTAGAGGGCAGCCACAGGGCTGTTACACAGAGGAACTCCTGTCTGGGGCGGGGGGAGCATTAATGTGCTTTACCTATGTTTATAACCGGTGGATATCTCAGATAGCATATGTTTTCTGAATTTTAGGTTTTCTTTTAAAATTACCTCATTAAGTACTGGAAAAATGTCTCAGTGGTTAAGAGCACTTATTGCTCTTCCAGAGAACCCAGGTTCAATTTCTAGCACCCACATGGCAGCTCACAACTGTCTGTAATTCCAGTCCCAGGGGCCTGCCACTCAAGGTAAAACACCAATACGCATAAAATAAAAAAAAATAAAAATTACTTCATTAGGGCTGGAGAGATGGCTCAGTGGTTAAGAGCACTGACTGCTCTTCCAGAGGACCCGGGTTCAATTCCCAGCACCCACATGGCAGCTCACAACTGTCTGAAGATCCAGTTGCAGGGGATCTGACACCTTCACACCAATGCACATAAAAAATAAAGTTAAATAAACCATAAAACATATTTTTAAAAAATTACTTCATTAAATTGTTCTCTCTAAATTGTGTAGTAATGATAATAATGTTAAGATTAAAGTATGTTGTAAAATGTTTTAAAATGAATATGGTTGTAATTAGGTTAAAATAATATAAAGTTATAAAATCTTAAAGATTAATTCACTAGCCCAAGATACAATTAATGTTTGATTTTCTACAATAGTATTTTCCTAAGTATTTATTTGTTTTTAGTATCCTCTTTCTAAATGCATATTTAAAACCTGTGATTAAATTTTAGTTTTTTATGTCTACCATTGAACAAAGCCTTTGCTGTTTGGATAGTCTTTATTTTCTTTAATCATAAAACAAAATTTGTTTGGAGAGTGATGCCTACTTAGGATATTCCTACTAAATTACATAGTGATTGTAAACTTGTTTTAATAAACAAAAATTTCAATGTTTGTGAAACTGGGTCTACTAGAGGTTGTACCAGACTTAGATCTTTAGAAATTATTTTATTTTACATGTCCAGGTGTTTGCCTTCACATATGTCTGTGTACCATGTCTGTGCCTGGTGCTTGTGGAGGTGCTGGATCCCCTGGAACTGGTGGTACAGTTGTGAGCTGCCATGTGGGTGCTGGGAATTGAACCTGGGTCCTCTGGAAGTGCATCCAATACTCTTAACCACCGAGTCATCTCTCCAGCTCCAAGACTTAACCTTGATAACTAAAATTCAAAACTAGTTACAGTCTTCCTCAAAGGATTAAAAACAAACAAACAAACAACAACAAAAACCCAGATGATTCCATCAACAGAGAGAGAGAGAGAGAGAGAGAGAGAGAGAGAAGACATCACAACAAAGACTCCATTCTGATTAAATATCAGGACTGTATCCAGGTACTTCTAACTCACCTGGAGGCAGAAACTTTCTCATCCCATTCGAGAGCACAGCCTCATGGGCGTCAAAAATGCTGGATGTGATAACCTTCAGCACCACTGACAACTGAGTGCCCTAAGAGCTAAACATTTCTCTCACTTTTTGTGTTTCTTAAATATTTTTATTAGATTTTAAAAATTATTTATATCTAATATCCTACCTGGCATATTGCTAAATGATAAAAATAATACTTGTCTTGATTTTAATGAAGTTACAAATAAAAATACTATCTTCTTTCATTTGTTATTACTCTGCTTACCCTAATCCCCCATCTTATTCAAAACTAATGTTTGAAACATTCAAGGTTTTTTTTGTCTTTAAAATACATACATATATTCTTTTTATTTAGTATAATTTAGATAAAACAAAATAATCTAGTTTTTAGTTTAAACTTTAACTCCATTTACTCTATCTGGAGATATACAAAGTAAAAGGGTTAATTCTTCTCAGCCAAAGAATACAAGAGACATCTATTTCTAATAACAACATTCATGCTTTTTGTTTGTTTGTTTGACACAGGGTTTCGCTGTGATCTCTGGCTGTCCTGAAACTCACTCTGTAAACCAGGCTGGCCTCGAACTCACAAAAATCTGCCGTGCCTCTGTCTCCCAGAGTGCTAGGATAAAGAGTCATCACCACCTGACTACATTTTCCTCGAATTCGGGGTTTTTGTTTTGTTTTCTTTTGTTGTTGTTTGTTTTGTTTTATTTTTTCGAGACAGGGTTTCTCTGTGTAGCTTTGGAGCCTGTCCTGGAACTAGCTCTTGTAGACCTGGCTGGCCTCAAACTCACAGAGATCCACCCACCTCTGTCTCCTGAGTGCTGGGATTTAAAGACATGCACCACCACCACTGGGCTACAGTGTTATGTTTTATACCTCAAGTATGATGTTTATTGATTTAATTGATAACTAAAATACAGCCAGGATTAAAGTATTAATTAAGCAATATTCGTATTTTACTAATAAAAAGGGAGACTGTTGGCCCACAGGGGTTGCACAAAGATGGGGACAGACCACCAAAGTCTATTAAACCAGAAGCAAACTTTATTCCAGGAGAAAAATAAAAAAATTAAAAAATAAATAAATCTCCATGGCGCACAAAAAGCTTATCAGCTAGCTGAGACCACAGCCAGAGATGGACTTGTGAGACTGTGGCAATGGCCTGTTTCTGAACCCCCCATTTTATAGCAAGAAGCAAGCATTACAAATGAACAAAAGAATTTTTACAATTTCTATGTAAAACTTAGATACAAATTGTCTTTTTTACAATTTTCATTAACAGGATTTTTTTTCTTTAGTTAAATCAGTGTTTGTGTTTAGCCTATTGTCTTCTTCTGGCCCTCTCTGCTGGTGTTGACGAAAGCTCTGCACTCCCCTGACACTGCCAGTTTTGTATAGCAGGAAAGGTTATGGGGAAATGCACAACCAAAACATCAGGTACATTCCATCATTTAAAAGTTAACTCAGCTCAAGCCAGGCAGTGGTGGCGCACGCCTTTAATCCCAACACTTGGGAAGCAGAGGCAGGAGGATCTCTGTGAGTTTTAAGCCAGCGTGGTCTGCAAGAGCTAGTTCCAGGTCAGTTAGGGCTGTTACACAGAGAAACCCTGTCTCGAAAAAATAAATAAATAAATAAAAATAAACTCGGCTCACATCAGTTGTTGGTTCTGAGTGGCCAGGGAGTTTTCTAAAAGCTGACCCTCAGTTTGCAGAGGGATGCTTCGACCTTGCAGACAGAGCTATGGTGTGCAGAGTAACCCACTGTAAACAGTTAATCCTTAAGCTGCTGAGAAAGCTGCTGGCAGCCTGCTCTCATTCTCCTAGGCTTACAACTTTATATTTCTTTATTTCTACATTCTTATTTCTGGAACCTACATTTCTATATTCTTATTCTTGAACTCTTCAGAGACAATACTACAGTGACTTATTCCAAAGTCCCATTTCTAATCATTTAAGTATAAGAGTTCATAGAATACAAAGAAATATACTGGAAATATAGGGGTAACAATATAGCTGACCTCATTAAAATATGGACATTTTGGCTATTTCAGAAATGCTTGCTTTATGTTGTATTCACTCCATTAGCCAATCTGTTCTTTGTTTTTGGTTTTGTTAGCTCTGGCTATCCTGTACTCACTCTGTAGCCCAGGCTGGCCTCCGACTCAGAGACCCGCCTGCCTCTGCCGCCCCAAGTGCTGGGATTAAAGGCGAGCGCCACCACCATCAGCTCTGTTCTTTGCTTTTGAGACTGGGTCTCTGAACTCTCTAGGTAGATCAGGCTGGCTTCGAATTCGAAGATTAATGGCAGATAAAAGAGTAAAATATTCGGCAGGTCGGAGAGCCTGCCGCCAAGGCCTACACCCAGCCCAGGACCCAAATTTCCACCAAAGGCCCTGCAGATAGATGTAGGCGGTGGTGGTGCTACCACCTGGGACCATGCCACGCTGATGTCTGTGGGCTGTGCTGCTAACAGGGGGGACATACTGATCTGAATGGCCCACAGCACAGTGACATTCTGGCTGTGCTGCCCCCAAGGCAGACCCATGTCTGGGTCTGAGGTCCTATTGCAGCAGGGGGCCGTGTTCTTGGTCTGTGCTGTTGCCAGAAACCGTGTGGAGGCCCCTGATCTGTGCTCCCATTGACTGTGAAGAGCAAGGAGGGTGCTTTTGCTGGGATATCTAGAGAATCCATGGAGATACCGAATTTGGGAGTGCCAGTGCCTAGGCCTTGAACTACCTTCTGTTTTAAAGTCAGTGATTCTTAGCCAAGTTCTTCCTGAAGGATTCCAGAGCCTTTGCAAAACAGTATTTGAGAGGAGCTGACAAACCAGGAGATCTCACGGCTGAGACCTGCTTAGGCAAATGGTTCCTTCAAACCACCCCAGAAAAGAGGTTTTGATATGTGGAAATCGCTTGCTGAAGGTGTAAGTTATGTAACAATAAAAAGACTGTGAAGCAACCGGCAGCCAGTTTACCAGAAGCTGGCTCACTTGGCTGCTTTTGCTAAGCCTAAAATTAAAATTCATCTCGGAGTGACCTTTTTCTTTAACGGACCCACGCAAGACAGAACAGCAACAGATCTCGATAACTGCAGATGCACAGTTGAGAGGGAGGGACATGGAAGGCTTCTGTGACAGCCTCTACCCCCTACCCCAAAATTAACAGCATAGACGGGAAGCCACTGAAGAGCCCCCCTAAAAAGTGTGGCCGAGATGCTGAAGAGTAGCACTTCACAATTGATGGCTTCTGGCAATAGTGCAGGATGGGAAGAACTCAGCTCCATTGAAGGGGCAGGCCACTGAGAGTTTGAGCGCACTCCAGTGAGTGTAGGGATGACACAGCGCCTTTGATTTTGTTCTGTTTATTTTTAACTTCTTTGTCTTAATTGTGTGCATATCTGTAATTATTTTCTGGCCAGGAGCACTTTTTTTTTTTAATGCTAAGCGGGCACGCCCAGTCCAACATGGCAGAGGCACAGTCACTGCCTCTGACACTGCTGGGTGGGAGCCGTCCTCACCTCCTCAACTCTGGAAGCACCATGCTGCATATAAACTCTTTTTATCTGAGTAAAAGCTAAATCTGCCATGCAGTGCACTGCGAGGCCTGGAAATATCTCTGTGTATGGTGGTAGGAATCTGCCATACTCCTCTGCTTGGGCAGGCCTAACAGACCCAATCCCGCCACCTGCCCAGGCAGGGAGTGCTGAGCCATGGGCCTCGGCTACTTTTGTCCTGACCCTGAGTGAGCACATAAGCATCCGGACCCAAAGTGGGTGACAGGCATCAACCCCCCCAAAAGAGGAAGAACTGTTCGTGTAACTAGCATGAATCAGGAAGCTTTCCCTTACAGAAACCGTGCAGTTCTTGCTACTAAAGCTGAGACAGGGGACCTCTTAAAGGAGCTGCCAGCAAACAGAGCCTATTTAAAAATAATGTGACTACTAACAAGCTCCAATTGACTCCCATTTCCTTGGGTCTATAAGCCCCCCTTTTTTTCTTAAACTTTTTTTAGTTATGTGGACCCTTGCCCCAGACAGTGGGAGCCATTCTGTTGGTAAAGACTGCTCGTTCATTCCTGGTCACTCAGACCTGAAATAACCACACAGAAACTATTATTACAACATTGCTTGGCCTATTAGCTCACGCTTCTTATTGGCTAGCTCTTATATTCACCCATTTCTATTAATCTGTGTATTGCCATGTGGTTGTGGCCTACTGGTAAGGTTCCGTCTGGTGTCTGTCTCCTGCAGTGGCTACATGGCTTCTCATTGCCTCTGCTGTCTTTCTCCCAGCATTCAGTTTAGTTTTCCCGCCTAGCTCTATTCTACTAAGCCACTGGCCAAAACAGCTCTATTCATTAACCAATAAAAGCAACACATATACAGAAGGACTTCCCACACCAGCAGCATACTTCTGTGATTCCAACACTCGAGGGATAAAAGACAGGAGGATACCAAGGTCTTGCTGCCTGGTCAGCCTAGCTGAATCTGTGAGCTCCATGTTCAGTGAGACCCTGTCTCAGTAACTAAGGTGAATGCTGGATAGCTTTCATAGTGCAAGATGCTATGCAGACCACTGGAGGAAAAGTCATCAGTGGTCTTATCTATTGACAGCCCTGCACGCTCCAACACTGACCTGCCAGGCAAGATGTACCACCCACTAGTAGAGCAGTGGCATGGCTGTTACAGCAGTAAACCAGCTACTTTCTGGCTATATCTGAGGTCTGCTCCACAGGAGGAAATCCATGCCTGGCAAGCTTGGTCAAAAGTCTGTGACAAGGGAGGTCATAGACCCTATGGGGTGACCTGTTACTACTGTTTGGTTAACTGGATAATTCATCAAATTGCCTTGTAAATATGATTATATCTGTAGTTTAGTGCTGCTTTCAGTGCTAGTCAGAGCTTTTGGCAATGGGCAGTAGTAAATGGAAAGACTGATAACTGACCAAAGTGCTGAGAATAAGTGACTGTGTGTTGAATAAGAATGACCCCCAAAAGCTCATATGGTGTGGCCTTGCTGGAGGAAGTGTGTCACTGGGGAGTAGGCTTTGAGGTTTTAAAAGCCCATGTCAGGCCCTGTTTCTCTTCCTTTCTCTGCTTGCAAATCAGGATGTAGCTCTCAGCCTACCTGAATGTCAAGTTCCTCACCATGATGATAATGGATTCTGAAACTGTAAGCCCCTAATTAAATGCTTTATTTTATAAGAGTTGCCTTGGCCATGCTGTCTCTTCATAGCAATAGAACAGTAACTAAGACAGTGACTTTAAGTGCTTACTACTAAATGGGACATCTATATCACACGTACACACCCCACAAGGCTCAGGGAGCACTGCAGAAGCGCTGAAGGATAGGAAGGAGTGCTGTGAGGTGCTGTCTTGTGGACACGCCATGGTCACTGCACCACTGCAGCTAGAGTGCCTCACACAAGATCATGGATGGGGGAGGGGCCGAGGAGGAGCTATTGGCAGTGGATGGCTGCCAGGGAAAAGAGTCATCATCTTCTGTAGTTGAACCACTGGTAGGTTGCCCATGCTTTTGCCCACACCTATTACATACAAGCAGCACTAACTTAATCCAGTGGGTTATAAAAGAAGAGGCATTAAAATGGGAGGGAGATTTGTTGCAGAGGTCTGGAGAGAGCTGGGGCTGATATGACCAAAATACATTATATACATGCATGACATTGTCAAGGTGAAAATTTTAAATATAAAAAAATAAAGCAGAGAGCAATAAAAACACCCAGTGATTTTATACTATACTCTCTGCCCCTCTGCACACATGTGCATTTCTATATGCATACACAGGGAGAAAGGCATTGGGGGAGAATCAAATACAAAATAAACTTACCGAAAGAACTGAAGACTTGGGATGTGAAAACTATAAAACACTGTTGAAAAGGTTTTGTGAGACCCATTAAACAGACACCCACATTCACAAGAACTTAATATCATTAGGACAGCAATACTCTGCAGACTTATCTATGGATGTAATGCAACTCATATCAGAATAATCTTTTGTGGAAACTGACAATCTGATTCTAAACTGTATTTAAATGAGACTCAGAACAACCAAAACAGAATTGAAAAGCTGAAAGCCAGGCTTCCTCATTTCCACACCTTCCTCCTGGGCATGTGTCCTACGTTGCTTTTCTGTTGCTTTAATAAGCACTCTGACCAAAAGTAATCTGGGGGAGGAAAGAGTTTATTTGGCTTACAGGTTACAGTCCATCATCCAGGACAGCCGAGGCAGGAACTCAAAGCAGGAGCTCGAAGTAGACACAGCAGCAGAGACCGTGTTGCTCACCAGCTGGCTTCCTATCACTTGCTCAGTTTTCTTATATAATCCAGGGCTGTCTGCCCAAAAAGGCACCACGCACAGTGGGCGTGGCCTCCCCACGCCAGTCGTTAATCAAGGCATGCCTGCAGGTCGATCTGAAGGAGGCAATTCTTCAACTGAGTTTCCTCTTCCCAGATGACTTCAATTTACTTCACACTGATACAAAACTAACCAGCACACTTCAGTAACCAAGATGTATGGTACTAGCACATCTCTATCAGTGGGAGGGGATCAAGAGTTCAGAAATAAACCTGGAGACCCACAGTCAACTCCTTTTTGAAAAAGGAACCAATACAATTTGAATGAAAGGAGAATAACCTACATAAGTGGTACAACTAGATATACGCACATAAGAATGGAATAGGACTTTACCCATCCACTATACAGGAAGTAACTCAAGACCTGAGGATATGGCTCAGTGATAGAACACTTACTTATCTAACATGTCCAATGCCTTGGGTTCAACACCCGGCACTGAAAAACAATTAACTCATGATAGATCAAAAGACGAAATGTAACAGATAAAACTAAAAAACCTTAAACTTTAAGAGCTCGAGTTAGGTAATGCTTCTTAGCAAAGAACCTGAATGCCGCAAAATACAGCAGCCTGAGGATCAGGCTTAGTAGACAGCCCCTGCCCTGCAGCAGGAGGACCTGCTTGAGCCTCAGAACCTATATTAAAAAGCTGGGCATGGCAGTGCACACTTATAACCCCAGCGTTGGGTGCCAGGCAGAAGCAGCTGAATCCCTGGAGCTTTCTAGCCTAGTGAGCTCCAGGTTCAGTGAGAGAGCTGTGTCAAAAAGGAAAGGTGGGGTGACTGAGGGAAGACAACTGACACCAACGTCTGGCTTGTGCATGCATACATATGGGCATGTACACACACACACACACACACAATTTAAAACAGGATAGCAATCGCAGGGAGGTGAGAATTCTCCCAGCCCTGGCGTTTGGCAGTATCTATATCCCTCAGCATTTGGCAGCAGTTAACAGGAGCAGCACACAGGCAGCAGGAGCAGCAAGTAGCAGCCCCTGGTGTTGTAACTACAGTCTCAGGAACTGTGTTGGCTACTTTCCCCATTGCTGGGACAAAATACCTTTAAACAAGTTAAGGAAGGGGTTTACTTCGGCTCCCAGGTTCAAGGGTACTGTCAGTCATGGTGGCAGGACCAGGCAGCAGCTGTTCACATTGCGGCCATAGTCAAGAAGCAGGGGCCGAGTAATGCTGGTGCCCGGCTTTTTCCTTTGTATTTTAGTCCAGGATCCCAGTCCATATGATGAAGCCAAGTGTTTGGGGTGGGTCTTCCCACAATTCTCCCAATCTAGAAACTTCTTCCTAGACAGACCCATGGATGTATGTCCTAGGTGATTTTATAGTTTTGGTTGTGAGCCCAGCCTTTAACGGCTGAGCCATCTTTCCAGCCCTCCACTCCTACGTGGCTTTAGATCCTCTCAAATTCATGATCAATACTAAGCATGCAGTACTGGCCTGCAGTGTCGGCTTGCCTCGAATTACATGCACCAATTGTAGAGAACTGCAAACGAAGCAACCCATGTGGGAGGAGCCGCCCCCAAGTGCGGCTCCATCTGCGGTGGGCCTGGATCTAACTGAGGGAGGATCACTCACCCTTAGCTGGCTTGACCTTCCCTCCTGCCACCAGCCTTCTTTGCTGATGCTCCCGATTCCTTTGCTGAGATCCAAACCAGCATTTGCAGGCGTCCATCCCTATGGATCAGCAGCTACCCAGGACCTTCCCACACACAGTTGTAGCTCCAGACTTGATGCTGAGGCACTGAGCCTCAGGGACTGAGCTACCACCACCGAGTTCTCAGACTCTCAGGTGTGGAATATTAAAACCTCTCAGGTTGTTAATATTTCAAAGTAAGTTAGCTTAATCAATTTCCATCAGTTCTGTTCCTTTAGAGAGCCCTGACTTATACAGAGCTTAAATTCCATTTTTTTTTAATACTGAGACATAATTATGAGACAGGGAACCTCCGAGGATGCCACTGAGTTCATTTCCTGTTGGCCATCTACTGCTGGGCATGCGGCCTACCCTTAAGAGGAGTGTGTTTCCCCAGACTGACTCCCTTGGAGAACACTAAATTTTCATTTGCAAGAGGCTGTCAGTTGGAGATGGCTTCTGGACGAGGACGGGAACATGCGTTCACTTCTCCTTCCAGCTCCAGGGCCCACCACTTCCATTTTTTAATTTATTCAGCAGAATAAAGACAAATGTGCCTTAAATGGTATAACTTTTATATACAGAAATGATCCACTCTCAACAAGTTTGAAACAAACAAAAACAGTCTTTCTTTCCTTCTTATAGCCTGGGCAACCCACGAAGGCCGTGTCAAAGCCCTAACACTGATAGTTTCTCAGCATAGTCAGTCAATAGGTGTTGCATTTAGATCAACAATCAGAGAGTACATAGACTTGGAGAGAAAGACTGAGAAGTCTCTTTTTTTCAACCCTGATCCAGGCAGCCAGTCTTCAACTGAGTAACAGGGTGGGTGTCACTTCCTAAAGCGTTTGAAAAGTGGGTGCACATGCTTGGTGGAAGCTTTGCTTCGGGAGGAGTGGTATTCCATATACACAGTGTCATCTGCCCCAGACATAGAACTCATGGTGCCAAAGCGTCGGGATGACTGTGGGGAAGAGGCAGAAACCAGGCGAAGGTTAATCACCAAAGGAAGGGACCCTCTTACAAATTCATAACCAAATTCAATAGTGTGTGTGTGTTTACACACATGTGGTGGTGTTGGGAATTGACCCCAATGCCTTGTGCATGCTGGGTAAGCATTCTACCACTAAGCTGAAACCCCAATCATTTCAATACATTGTTTTTAAAATAACACTCTGTGGCCTGGTGAGTGTGGTGAAAGTATTTGCAGTGCAAACAGGGCAACCTAAGTTTGACCCCCAGAATCTACAAAGAAGCACAAGGAGAGAAAAGACTCCAAAGATTGCCCTCTGCCTTCCAGAAATGTGCCCTCCACACATACACACACACTCTTATGCACACAGATACACAAAATAAATTTTAAAACAGCCTTCTGGCTTCTACTTTCTGTGTCTTAGGCACTGCATATATACTAACTCCCCTGACCCTTGCAACAATTACAGTCTTAACCTACAGAACAGGAAACTGAGGCACAAGAGTGTCACTTGAGCCAGCTGCAGCTCCTAAGAAAAATGGGACTAGAGCTGCCCAGGCACTCTGATGGAACAGAGCACTACAATGGCTCCCTTAATGACAACTTTTCTTTCTTTTGTGGTTCTGAGGGCAAAAGCCAGGGCCTGGCACTGTAGGCAGACATTTTGTCACCGAGACACATCCTCAGTCCCTGCACAGAATCTTGAGAGTTAGGGTAGACTGGAACTGGAGAGGTGGTTCAGCAGTTAAGAGCACTGGCTGCTCTTTAGGACTAGGGGTTGAATTCTAGTACCCACTAGAAGCTCCCATCTGTCTGTAACTCCAATTCCAAGGGACCCAATGTCTTCTTTTGGCCTCCGTGGGCAGCAGACCCACATGTGGTACAGACATACATGCAGGCAAAACACCCACATATATTAAATAAATAAATAAAAAGAAAGTTAGGGCGGGAGTCTCTTAAAATCTCCTAAGACTTGATGCAAGGCTGTGAACCAATGGGAAAGCCAGGAAATCCTGGCTTGACTCAGCTCCAAAGCCATGGGCAAATTTTGAGTGTCTATAAAATGGGGGTGGCCAATTCTGCTCCAAAGCTGGGTGTGGAGCTGGGGAGGGAGGCACACACCTTTAGTCCCAGCACTTGAGAAGCAGAGGCAGAAGGACTCTCTGAGTTCCAGACCAGACAGAGTTACACTGTGACATCTCTTTCAAAAACACAACACAAGATAAAAACTAAGATGGGCATGAACAGCGACCACACAAGCCAGGGGTCTGGCCCAGAGCCAATTTGCTCAGGCATCTAAGAACTCATCTCAGGGTCACCTGGACAACCCTGGACTAACACGCAGACTGCCTGGCATGAGAAAGGTCTCAGCTGGATCTTGCTAGCACCTGCCCAAGCGGCAACTGCTGCTTCTTTCCCGTCATGCTCTCGCTAACGCTTCCCTGTTGGCTTTATTATCGCTGATTTTGGAAATGGGCATTTCTGGATCAGCTGATTCAGCTGACTCCCATCCTTGGAGGGCCAGACTCCTCCTCATGATGCACTCATTGACTACAATGTGTGCTCACG
The DNA here is from genome assembly GCA_004026605.1 of Ondatra zibethicus. Taxonomy (NCBI): domain Eukaryota; kingdom Metazoa; phylum Chordata; class Mammalia; order Rodentia; family Cricetidae; genus Ondatra; species Ondatra zibethicus. Next base: position 13,314 of record PVIU01019758.1, read on the forward strand.
CACGCCAGGGCCCAGAGGGTGCTTACTAATGTGTGCGAAGTCTTTTTAGAATACTCTAGGGTTTTCCATGTACTGAAACTATGGTTTGAGTTCAAGACTCATCTTGAATGCTGAGCTCTCTCACTGAGGAGGAAAGCAGGGCGAGCCAAGAAACCCCAGACCAACAGATATAGCACTTACTAGCTTCAGAGCCTGTAGGATTGTCATCCTGGGCCCCATTTACCAGGCTGTCCTATGGACAGACAGGATCCCAGTCACTGCTGCAGTAAGCCCCTCTATCTGATGATACATTTACAGGAGACCCACATTAAAAAAATAATGGGGTTGTTTCTTCAGAATTTTTAGCTTTCCTCCAATCCTACTTGCTCACATGCTCACAGGCTTGTGTGTGTGTGCACGTGTGAGCATATTATGTATATACACATGTGCCCACATACAGGGGATATCCTACAGAAGGACCTCTCTCTCTTCACTCACCTGGCCAGATCTAGAGCCAAACTCTCCAGCCACCACCTCTTCCTCTGCGTCCAGATCAGTGGCGGCCAGGACCTTCTGCAGGAGCTGCTGCTGCTCCTCTTTGGTGGAGAATGCCAACTCTTCTTCCTCCATGCCAGCTAGCTTTGTGATCACCTACAGGAGCAACGGCAGACACAGACTGTTGTGCTCACCTCCAAATCCCCATTGCACCTGCTCCTGGTCACCTTTTCCCACTTCTACTGGTCCAACCAGAGCTTGACTACTGGTTAAGACAGAGACTAGGATACTCCAAATGGGTATACCATAAGAGGAATCTTTGTGTAACCAGGAAGGGCAGGAAAACATGGAAAGGTACATGCAAGGACACTTCAACCATTACCTGGCACCTGGGCTTCCAGCAAGGAGTACTTTATTCATACAAGATGTTAAGAATTTACTGACCAGGACTAGAGATAGCTCAGGAGACAAGAGCACAGGCTGTTCTTCCAGAGGACCTGGATTCAGTCCCCAACACTCACATGGTGGCTCACAACCATCTATAACTCCATTCCAGGGAACCCAAAACTCTCTTCTTGCCCCTGTGGGCACTAGGCACACACATGGTACACAGACACACAAACAAGCAAAACACTCATAGCAAAAATTTTAAATAACTGACCAGATTTTCTCTCAGAAGCAAAATGTCCAGTTCTTATGTCTGTTGCTTTGATAAACCCCCTGATCTAAAGTAGCCATGGGGGAGGATGGGTTTATCTGCTTTACATTCCAGGCCATAGTCCACTACTAAGGGAAGTCAAGGCAGGAAGTCAAGGCAGGAAGTCAAGGCAGGAAGTCAAGGCAGGAACCTAAAGGCTGGCCTGCTTGCGTTAACTCTGACCAAGGAACTCACTTCACAGCTAAAGAAGTGTGGCAGGATAATAATGGAAATCTCACCCATGCTTGAAGAGACCAGTGAAAATACATCTGAATAGTGGCTGCTTCTGCCCTATTTTAAGAGCACACAGACACACACAGTAAGCAGATATTAGTATTTTCTTTCTTTGTTTCTTTATCATATGAGATAACAGCAGTGGTTAAGAGCTGCAAATCTGTATCAGGCCATTTGTCATGAACACTGAAAAACAGCATTCCTAAAGGGACTGCCATCTATTCAAAAAAAAAAAAAAAAAAGAGACACAATGTGTGTTGTATGTGGTCACACATGGACAGCTGATCATGTTAGCTGGAGTCACTCCTTTGGAACTTCAGCATGGCACAAGGAGATGTGACTGAGTGTCAAGCTGACACAGGGGCACCTGATACAGCTAATCTTGGCTGTCAACTTGATTATATCCGGAATGAACTAAAAACAAGCTGCTGGGCACTCAGCTTATTTGAAGCTGGAAGATCCACACTAAATCCAGAAGATCTAGACCTTCTAGTGGCAGCTCAGAGCAAAGGGCATGGAAAGGGAAACTTTGCTTTGGCCTGCTTGCCCTCGCTCTCACCGTCAAGTTCATCTATCCCATTTCTGCAGTCAGCATTAAATAACTTATTCAGGGCTTCAACACAGACTGCAAACCAACAGCTGTCCAGGAATCCTGCAGGCCAGACTGAGACTGCTGAGACATCCAGCTTTGTCTCTAGTGTAAAGCAGTCATGATTGAACTACCCAGACCACACAGAGCAAGCCAATCTAATGAACGCCCCTTTGATAAACACATTTATCACATCAGCTCCGTTCACTTAGAGAGCCTAACACAGAGACCCATGTGTAGTCTTTACAACCTAAGAACCTGGAGTGTGGCATCCTGACAATGGCCTACTCTGCTTCTAAAAACACTCCATTCATCCGTCACGATCAGAACCTTGGGTCAGGCCTCTCCAGCCTAGGAAGACATCTCCAAGCCACCTGGAGGGCACACCCAAGAAGGAACCTCAGGTGTTCAGGTTCTCAGTGACTATAGCGCTTTGCAACCTCAGAACTTCAGTATCAGGTTAGTATAGTGTTACCCCAGCAATTTACAGAGACGAAAGAGCATGAAGCCTGCATGAGTGTTGTCCCAGGCTGGTGCCCCCACCTTTGTCATAGTCTAAGCAAAAGTAAACACATACCTTAAAGCTGTAACCTTGGTCTACTAAAAATCTCTGTCGCTTGGTAGAATAAGCCATTTCCTGTGTGTCCTGGGACACCAGCGAGTAGAAAAAGGCATTGTATTCCTCCGCAACCATTCCTATAGGAAAGAAAGTGAGAAGAAATCCACACTAGCCACTGAAACATGGGGTCCCGGCTAGAAGCCAGCACTACAGTGGGCAAGCTCTTTACCCAGTGTGTGACTGCCCTGACTGCAGGTGATGTCATCAAAATCAACATTCCATCTGCTCTGAAGATCACCACCAAGCGAGGGGAGAAAAGGGCTGAGGACATTTGCCCTAGCATGCTTAAAGAGGGCCTGGGTTTGATCCCCAGCATGGCAATTCTAAAAACAAACAAAGAGGACAAGGAGATGGTAAAGTGGATAATAGCACATGTTGCCAAGCTTGGTGACCTGAGTTTGATCCTGGAAACCTGTTAAAACAACCATCAAAGGGCCACAGCGACTGGTCTGCAAAGGAAAGCAAACACGCAAACTCCTTTCAGAAATGAGGTTTAATATAATGAGAGAGCCTCAGGCCACGACTGCGTCTCAATGCGTGCAGGGAACCATGCAGTTGCCTTGGCCTAGCTGTCTTGAGAGGCGTGCATCGGAGGATTTTGAGGTTAGAGTCCATGGCTCCTGGGGCACTATGTGCCTTTCAGTGCCTGAGAGACTGAAGCTCCTCTCAGGCAGAGAAGCGTTCAGGCCACCTTGAGCTTCTCTGTACACTGCCTTAGTAGTCAGGAGTGTGGAAACTCGACAGGACAATCAGTCTTAAGCATTTCTTGTGTACCCTGTAGAGCTCACAAATGCCACCCAATCCTGGCAACAACGATACTGACCTGGGCAATTGTCATTGTATTCTGTTTCTGATAAACGTATAAAGTCTGATTGCACTCAATGAAATTGTCACAGCCTAAGTGGTGCCGTGGCCCCTCCAACCTGGCCTGACATTCCTCAGGCCATATCAGGTGACCTTGGCATGGTATGGTGGAAGGACAGCAATCAGACAGAAACCTACAATATACGGGGGTAGAAATAGGAGGCCTTAAAGGGAAGAGGCCTCCCTTAAAGCCTGAAGAACTGCAGCGAGGGTGGGAACAGAGAGACAGCTGTCATGAGAGTAGCAGCAGCGTGGAGGCCAGAGCAGTGTTCAACTCCAGATTTTATTTCTGATTTGACGTGTATGTTTGCATGTCTGTGTGAGTAGATGCCACGTGTATTACTTAAAAAGACCAGAAAAGGGTGTTAAGAGCCAGGGAGCTGAAGTTACCAGGTTACTAGGAAAAACTGTCATCAATCCGGGTGTAGGGGTGCATGCCTTTAATCATTTGTGAGGCAAAGGCAGGCGGATCTCTGTGAGTTCAAGATCAGCCTAGTCTAGAGTGAGTTCCAGGACAGTCTCCAAAGCTACAGAGAAACTCTATCTTGAAAAAAAAAAAGCCATTTAAAGATGCCATGAAGAACATGCACCCCTGTGGCATGAGAAGTAACAAAGATTTTGGGCTCTGAGCTCTGCTTTGGGCCCTTCCCATCAAGGTCTCCCCAGCTCTGAAGCAAAAAGCACACTGGACTGAACACACCAGCAGCTCACCCTCACTCTTCCTAACCTACGTGGCCAGAGGCACCTGCCTGCCTGAGGCAGCAGAGGAAAGGCGGCTTTTACCTTTTTTGGCTCGGAGTACCCGCCCCAGTCTCTGGGCTTCCTGCCGTCTGGAGCCCCCATGGGAGGAGATCTGAATGAGGACATTGGCTTCTGGCAGATCGAAGGATGTGTCACCAACCTGCAGAAATAAGCAGCTATGAGTTTAGGAGTTTTATATAGGGAACAGTAAGAACAAAGACCATCAACTAACTAGTCCAGATTTAAGTTTTAAATTTCTGTAGTTCTGGGAATGGAATTAGGGCTTCAGGCACGCCAAGCATGTGCTCTTCCACTAAGCTACCTCCCCAACCATCCCTGGGTGAGACTTGAAGTTAGTGCTGGGGATAATTCAGAGAAACGTCCTCTTTTCCTCTTGTCAAGGTCCTGCCAGTGCCGACAGTGGGGACACAGTGGACCTCAGAGTGACCTCTCCAGAACCTAGCCACAACTTTTCTCTCTGTGCTACAGAGATGGGTCTGAACAAAAACCTATCTTACTTGGTGACAACTGCGGCAGCACAGGTGGGACAATATAGACAATGAAGGGCACCATGCACAGAGACCCTCAGCTGGGGGTATCAGCCCAGAAAGGTCCCCAGCCACGACCACCGGACTGGAAATACGCCTGTCCTCTAGACTTTAGTTCCTTCTTCACCTGAATCTAAATGGTAGCTTCTGAAACTACGGGTTATGGTGTCACTGAAGGTGCTTGCCTCCCAGCCTGAAGACCTTGTTTCAATCCCTGGGACCAATGGAACAAAAGGAAAGAAGCAATTCCCACAGGTTGTCCTCTGACCTCCACACATACAACACGGCAAACTTGTGCCACCCCCTCCCAAATAAATGAGTGAACAGGTGTGATTAACAATCTTAAAGGTCTCTGAGTGTTTATCAAGTGCACACTCTCACTACAGACAGCCTCGGTTCCAAACACGACACACACCGTGCACTATGCTTTTCCTCACCTTGCAACATAAACAAATGCTGCTGAAACCCTCCACTGCGTGCACAGACTTCTCTGCCCTTCTGTGATGGTGTAATTACGGAAAGCAAAGGCTTTAGTATTTTCCTACAATCATCCCCAAGCATGTGAGTGTTGAATTAGTACATCTTTGTGTCAGAATGCTTAACTTGAAAAACTGTTGTTTTAATGGTTAACTCCTGAATTTCATTTAAAAAAATTATTCAGTAAATTTGGGCTTAGGATTAGAACAGAATTGACAACAATTTCTGAAATGGCCCCAAGCATACTTCTGCTGTTTTGAACTATGTATTTATACAAAACCGCATTCTCAGCATTGACAATTATAAAAAAAAAAATCCATCAACTCTGAAAAACACTGACAATGCTCAACACCCTACAATAGAATCTTCTACATCCTGCGGTGTCCGCTGAGATCTAATCTTCAGTAACAGCAGAAAGCAAGTCCACCACACTGATGGGAGAATTCCCTCTCACCTCTAACAACAGTCTCCACTGCTGTAGTTGGTTCTGGGATCCTGGCCGCTACAGAGACAGATCTGTATGTGCTTATGAGTTGGTAAACAGACTCACCAGGCACCCAGATTCTCAGAGAGTGACAGGTGCCATTCTTACTTCCCCCCAAAAGTGTACAGACTTCAGGATGTCAGACTCTTAAAAACTTCAGCCAGCTAACTGAACAAATGCACCTATAGGGCTACACCTCCCTGGCCCTAGCAATTGGACACACCCACTCCTCCAGGGCGGCAGGCTTGTGGTGTGAAACTTTCTTCCAGGACTCCCACTCTGCCTTGCTGCTGCCATCTACGTGTGGGCCATTATGTCGGGGCTCTCTAACAAACACCCAACCCGAAAGAACACGTGCTTCTGTCTCTGCTGAACCCCAAGCCCCAGACCTTCCACACACATAAAAATGTCTTGGGTGAAAAGAGATCACGTGTGAAAAAAGGTTTAAAAGACTTGTTTTACACCATTGGGTCAGACAGTGGTGGGACAATCCTTTAATCCCATCACTTCAGAGGCAGGAAGATCTCTGTGTTTGAGGCCACCTTGGTCTAGAGAGTGAGTCCAGTATAGCCAAGGCTACACAGAGAAACCGTGTCTCAAAAAACCAAAACAACAACAGCTAAATAAATAAATAAATAAAGCAAGGCAGTGGTGGCATAAGCCTTTAATCCCAGTGCTTAGAAGGCAGAGGCAGGCAGATCCTCTGTGAGCTTGAGGTCAGCCTGGTCTACAGAATGAGTTCCAAGTCAGCAAGTGCTTCATAAAGAGAAACCCTGTCTTGAAAAAGAGAAAAGAGGGAGGGAGGGAGAGAGAGAGAAAAGAGAGAGAGAGAGAGAGAGAGAGAGAGAGAGAGAGAGAGAAGAAACCAGAATATAATAAACAAACAGAAAAAAAAAAAACACTGGACCATATGGTGGCAGTGACATCACCCTGAAGCTTGGTCGACCAAGTCCACTGTGGCACTGGCCACCCACCATCAAGACACATCAGACACCAGGACAGAAGCTTCCCAAATCCAGCATCTCCAGCTCCAAAAAGGAAGCGTCAACCAAATACCTGCTTTTGCCACAGTACATAGCACACATTAGTGCCTCCTATAGAGGAAATACAATTTAAATCTCTACTTCCCAGGGAGAGGTGGGACAAATCTGAGGAGCAAAAAGTCCCTACAGATAACCTGTAAGACATAAGAACCCTCCGTTACTTTTCACACTTCCCAGAGCTGCCACTCCCTAACCTGGGCCAGCAAAGCAAGCACAGGAGGCCTTCGGCAGGTATGAACCATGTCCAAGAGCTCAGGTGCACCTCGCGGGCCCACCATCCAATGCCACATACCTTGGAGATGAAGATAGTGTTGATTTTGGGGTTGTGCTTGAAGTTCTGGAGAATCTGCATCCTCTCTCCCTGGGACGTGGGCCCATAGATGTAAGGTCTAGAGAAGAACAAGGGGTTTTAGAAACAACACAGGATCACACATGGTGATTAGAAACTACTTTTGCTAGCTGGGCGATGGTGGCGCACACCTTTAATCCCAGCACTCAGGAGGCAGAGACAGGCAGATCTTTCTGAGTTAGAGGCTAGCCTGGTCTATAGAGCTAGTTCCAGGACAGGCCCCAAAGCTACAGAAAAACTCTGTCTCAAAAAACAGGGGGAAAAAAGGAAGAAAAAAAGGAAGAAAAGAGAGAGAGAGAGAGAGAGAGAGGGAGAGAGAAAGAGAGAGAGAGAAAACCGCTTTTGCAAAAAGCACTGACTGATCACCTGGGCTCACAAGGTAAGGTAACTAAAGCAGAATGCAAGCTTGGCATCTTTGCTTGCATTTTATGTCTGTGTCCTTTTCCTTCCTTCCTTCCTTTTTGGTTTTTCAAAACAGGGTTTCTCTGTGTACCAGCCCTAGCTGTCCTGGAACTAGCTCTGTGGAGCAGGCTGGCCTCAAACTCACAGAGATATGTTTGCCCGTGTCCTTTTCTTTCTTGGTTTTGTTTTTTTATTTTGTTTTGTTTCTTTCTTTTCGGTTTTTCAAGACAGGGTTTCTCTGTAGCTTTGGAGCCTCTCCTGGAACTAGCTCTTGTAGACCAGGCTGGTCTTGAACCCACAGAGATCTGTCTGCCTTTGCCTCCCGAGTGCCAGGATTAAAGGCGTGTGCCACCACAGTCAGGCCTGTGTCCTTTTCTTAAGGATGAACTCCTGCTTGACTATGCATAGACATATGTAGTGGTTTGAATGAGAATGGCCCCATAGGTGTGTATGTTTGAATATTTGGTCCCCAGTTGGTGGAACTGTTTGGGAAGGACTAGGAAATGCGTCCTTGTCAAAGGAGGCAGATCACTAGGGCGGTTTTGATATCATTCTCAGTGCTCTCTCTGCCTCCTACTTGAGGATCAAGATGGCGGTGCGTTCAGCTGTTCCTGCTGCCACGCCTTTTGCTCCACCATTATGAGCTCTATCTCTCTGAATCCATCAGTCCAAATTCAACACTCCTTTTATAAGTTGTCTTGGTCACCGCATCTTTTCACAGCAATGGAACAGTTACTAAGACACCATAACAATTGCTTAGGAATGTCTGCCTACCCAACCTGTCTCATCCTAGCAAAGGATGAAGGCACACTTGTCCAGCCTGAATGTGATGGTTCTTGTTTGATCTTATTATATTTCATTTTGTCATGTTTGGTTGTTCTCTCAGAAGCCTGTTCTTTTCTAATGAGAGACAGGAAGAGAATGGATGTGGAGAGGAGTGGGGGGGGGGCTGGGAGAAGAAGAGGGAGGGTAAACTGTAATCAACATTTTCTATGAGAAAGTAATTTATTTTCAATAAATGAAAAAAACTCAAGGAAAAAAAAGGAACAACAACCAAAAAGGATGAAGTATAAGATGTTAACGTCCTACATTCACAGTCACCTTGGATTGGAGAAGAACAAAGCCTTGCGGCAGGACAGACAACCCCTCCACATACCATATGAGCATAAATGTCTACAATGGGAAGACTATGTTTCCTAGAGCTGGTGAGCCTGCAGGAGCCAGGTATAACACCTATTAACAACTTATCTGACCATCATGTAGGACCCAAGCTCATACAAGGATGATGGATCATACCTTGGCCAGAACTGCTTAATTATGTATACCTACTAGCCCTTGTCTCAATGCATCAAACTCTTAGGTGGATGAACCTGGGGCCACTGGATACCTCCTCCTATTTCTCTTGCCAAAACACACTGACTAAATAAACCTGTCTCTGTTTTTCACCATTCCTTGTCTGTTAGGACTGCTGAAGTCTGGCCTTTTGCCCTCAAAGTCCAGCTACTAACACCCGAGGAAGCCCTGTCATGTCGGCACATCAGCGGAGCTGTGACACGAAGTGCTGCAGACCTCTCTTCTCACCAACACCCCTCCTCCTCCTTCCCCTCTTCACAATTCCTTCTCTTGTTTGTTTGTTTGGTTTTTCTGATTGGTTTAGTTGTGTATTGTTTTAAGATATGGCTTCATGGGTACTGCAGGCTGGTCTGGAAATTACAATGTAGCCATGTACATGAGGCTGGCTCAAACTCATGATTCTCTTGCCTGTCTTCTGGGTACCAACAAAACTTGTGAGCATCGTGAATTCTAGCACCTTTTCAGCTTTGCTTTTTCCTGCTTCAGGGTCTATGCTCGAGGCAGAGTCTACAGCAAGCAGAATCCTTGATATTTTGGGAACAACCAAGAAAACACTGCTGCACCCTAACTGCAGCTGAGTGAGCAGAAAGGAACCAGCCTCGAGCTGTTCTCCCTTAACCTTAGTCTCTTTTGTTTTCAGCTTTCCACCACAGTGCAAAGGCTTCTGATTACCTTGCGGTCTACTTCCCCACAGACTTGGGAGCCAGTCCCTTGCTTTCTCTCTGGGAATACTGGTGGCCTGTTTCTGGAGCTTCTTAGTGACAGTAATACCTAGGACAGGCACCAGGTACTCTGGACACACCACTGAACTGGATACTTCATAAAACAATGCAAAAGGCAGACTACAGATTCCCAATTTCCACATGGGAACTGAAGGTCAGGTCAGGAGCCCTAGAGTAGCTGTCCAAAGCCTGGGCCCACAGCACCGCTGCTGCTTCTTCTGTCTCATGCTCTGAGTCCCGTACTGTGCCTACAATCAAATTTCTCATTGTGGGGAGGCTGGGCAGGGCCTGAGCAGCTGCACATTCAGACAGGGGCCTTTGGACAGCCCAGATATGAGCTGCTGTCCCTGGCACTATGAGGGTCCAGGACCCTGCATAACCCTAGCATTTTCTGCATATCACGCTACAGAAAATGCTGGGAAGCCACACTCATCAGAACAGGTTTAGGGGTTCCTTTTTAAACTCCTCCATCCATCTGGAAAATAACTCATACAGTTGCAGGCCCTTGAATTACGAGGCTTCTCCCATATGGAAATGGAACAAGGTACCATTCCTACCCATGAAGGGATTCTCACTTGTAGTGAACGCAGAGACACCAGGTACAAGCATCCTCTGTGATAAGTGGTGCAGTCAACGTGACCAAGACACAAAAGAGGTTCAGAGTGGCAAATCACCTTCCTGTGGTCACACAGATGGGAATTTGCTTGTGCCCTCTGCCAACTCCCACTGTCACACAGCATCAGTGCCCTGCAGTGGACTGCAATGAAGATGGGAAGACAGAGATGCCTGGAGGTTCTCTGACACATACCAGGGCTTCTGCCTCAAGCTAAGAATAAAGCAAGGCCAAGAATCCACAGTATTATTTCAAAAGCAAGAAAATAAAACATGCTGGGAAGAAGAGGGAGATGGGGGTGATAAGAGAACGGAATTGGAAAGTGAAGATGGGTTCTAGAGTGTGGTGGTTTGAAAGAAAATGGCCCCCAAAGGGAGTGCCACTATTGGGAGGTGTGGCTTTGTTGGAGGAAGTGTGTCACTGTGGAGGCAGGTTTTGAAGTCTCACATATGCTCAAGATACTGCCCAGTGTGTCAGATCACTTCCTGTTGCTTGCAAGATATAGGACTCTCAGTTACTTCTCCAGAACCATGTCTGCCTGCACACCACCATGTCCCACCATGATGACAATGACCTGAACCTCTGAACTGCAAGCAAGCCACCCCAATTAAATGTTTTCCTTTATAAAAGTTGCTGTGGTCATGGTGTCTCTTCACAGCAATAGAAACCCTAAGATACAGAGGGAGACAGGTAAGAGAGAGGAAATCAAGAATTCAAAGATGACAAAGTTTCCCTCCTTCAAACTGCCAGGTCATGTGCCCAACTTTGAGACTGGGAGATGGAAGCTCCAATGCAAGAAACTGCTCATGGAGATTCATAAGATGTGTCCCCAGAAAGCTCCATGATGGCAGCAGGGACACCTCTCGTCCTACAGGTCAGAGTAGAATGAAAGAATGATGAGCAGGAGTCCAGCAGCAAAGAAAGACAACTGAGAAGTCCATGCTACTGAGAGGGGGTTCATGCTTACAAAAGGAATCTGGGGAAGAATTAATATGCAGAAAGCCAAAGCAACAAGGCAAGTATAATTTCCAGGAAAAACAAAACATGTTCATTAAAAAAAATGCAATCAGAGCATACTATAAAACCCTGCCTGGACAATGCTGGCACAGTCAGAACAATGTAACACTGACTATTCGTTTAACCCCCAGCTCGGACTGTTATCATGTTAGGAGGGAGGAGTGCAGAATGTCATATGCAAGAAAGCTAAACCTCAACTCTCACACTAGAAGTCAATAGGCAATTTCTAGAATGACAAACCAAAAATTGTCACAAAGCTACCAGTTAAAAAGTAAAAAAAAGTGAACAGAAAAGAGTTGAAAGTGGCTCCTTCAGGGAACTGGGTAGGCAAACAGGTACAAGACACTGTTCATCCATCACAACAGACCACAGCCCTGAAACATGAGCCCAAATGAGCCTCTCTTCCCTTAAGTTGATTCTACCAGGCATCTGGTCACAGTGCTGAGAAAAGCAAGTACACCTGGGATATGAGCCACTCCATCTTGCCCCATTGACCCAGGACCATACAATCTGGCCTCAACTCCAATCCCAGTTCTCACTTAGCCTGAAACATTGACTCATTGGCCTTTGGAGTCCAGTTCAGAGTGATCAGACTCCTCTTTTCTACAACTTCTAGCCTCTGACCCTGACTATATGCTACTATGTCTTGCCAGCTACTGAGAAAGGGCAGAGAACAGAAATCCTTAGATCCCAGAGAGTTCTTGAGAGGTCATGGAAACAGGCACCCCCATACTCTCAATGGCAAGGGGATTTGGAGGCCACTCAAAATTTTCAACTCTTACTTGTTCAGCCGGATGGCATATTCCTTCAAGGCAAATACGTTGTCGGCAAAGACAATAATCTTGTCATTCCTCCGTTCATGGAACTTGATCAGAAACTGGCAGGCTCTGAACTTGTTGGGATTCATGGTGTACAGCAGGATGCGCTTCTTTGTTTTAATTGCCACATACTCCCGGTAGAACTCAGGAGACATGGGGCACCAAACCTGAGACATAGTAAGAATAAGGAATAAGGGATCATTTTGCAAAACAAAACATCACACCATTAAGGACCTTTGATGCTGTTTATTTAGCAGAATCAGATTAGAAAAAAATTCAAGTATCAGTGGCTTGAACAGACCACTTGCAAAGGCTTAGTGATCTGAGTTTGATTCTCAGACTCCAGAAGGTAGTAAGAGAGATAAAATCCCCGAGAGTAGTCCTCACCCTACACAGGCATACTGAGGCATGTGTAGCACATGTGCGCGTGCGCGCACACACACACACACACACACACACACAAATGTTTTTTGAATTAAAAAAACAAAAACAATGGTAGGTGAATTTTATCTCAATATAGTAGTCATCCTTTATCTATGACTTCAGTTTCATACAATCAAATGTCTGAAAATACTAAATGGAAAAATCCACCAAATACACAACTCATGAAGTTTGAACTTACACCATTTGAGTAATGAAATCTTATGCATACCCATTCTACTATGCCTAGGCTGTCAATCATCTCCTGCTCTAGCTTATCTGCACTGTACATGATTCCTGCTCATGAACCGCCTGGCCCAGTATTGCAATGCTTGTACTTAAGTAACACTCACTTAGTAATCTACTTAACAGCCTTAAAGTACAAGTCCAGTGAGTGATGCTGGCAGCTTAAATATACCAAAGAGATGCCATAAAGTTCCTCCTCTACTTAAAAAAGGTGAAAGTCCTTGACTTAGGAAAAGAAAAGATAAAACTCATGCTGAAATTGCTAAGAGCCACAGCAAGTGTGATTCTGATACCATTAAAATGTAAAGAAGAGGGCTGGAGACATGGCTTAGAGGTTAAGAGCACTGGCTGCTCTTCTAGAGGTCCTGAGTTCAATTCCTAGCAACCACATGGTGGCTCACAACCATCTGTAATGAGATCTGGTGCCCTCTTCTGGCCTGCAGGCATACATGCAGACAGAACACTATATACTAAATAAATAAATCTAAAAAAAATGTAAAGAAGAAAAGGAAACTCCAGCTGGGTTTTCTGTCAAGCCTCATAGAGCAAAAGTTATGACTATATTGCATGACAAGTGCTTAGTTACAATGCAAATGCCATTAAGTTAGAAGATTCAGACTATGCAGTATCTGACATCTAGTGAGGTCTTAGAAGAAACTGACCGTGGGTAGGAAGGGAAAAGCAGAGTACACCTATTAATCAAATTTAATACATAGGGCCATATCTTTAATCTCAGAACTGCAGAGGCAGCAGCAGGCAAATCTCTGTAAGTTAAAGCCAGCCTACAACCTATATAGCATGCTGCAGGCCAGCTAAAGCTAAATAGTAAAACCATGTCTTGAAAAGCAAACAAAAACCACAAACAGAAAAAGACAGTAAATTTGACTCACAAATAAGAAAAAAAAAAAAGAAAAAGACAGTAATTAATACAACCATTTCAAATAATAACTTTTAATATTATTGGCCTCGGAGTAGGTGAAGAAACAGAATCCATCCTTCTGTTGTCTACAAGAAACTCAGCTTTAAAGATAAGTACCACCTTTAAGTGAAAGGATGGGCAAAGATTCTCCAATCAAATGGAACCAGGAAGTAGGCAGATGTTGCTATCAGAGTATATGACAAAACAAACTAAAACTGACCAGACGAGAGGTAAAGGACACTTCCTTCTAACCAAGGGAACAGTTAACCAACAAGACATTGTCACCCTAAAAATGTACGCACCAAACTCTGGACCACAGGATTTCAGAAAAGGTGTCTTATGAGAACTAAAGATCCAGGTTAAGATCAACCCAACAAGGGTGGTAGCTTCAATACCCCACTTTCCCCAATAGACATGTCATGTAAACAACAACAACAAAAAGCAGAGAAATATCAAAATTAAATGACATCATACAACTGGACTTAGGAGGAATCTACAGAATATTCCACCGAAACACCAAAGAATATACATTCTACTCAACAGCCTATGGGAGCTTCTCTAAAAACAGACACACCCATGACATAAAAGAAATCTTAAGAAATTCAAAAACACCAAAGTAATTCTGTTTTTTGAATTAAATAAATCAATAACACAATACAATTTAAACTCAACAGTAAGAAAATCTCTGGTAAATACACAAACTCATAAATTGCAAATAAAGCAATTCATTACTGAATGAAGAATGAGCCAAAGAAATCAACAAAGAAACAAAAATTTTCTTTGTAACTACCTAAAAATGAAAACATAATACAACAAAAGCACAAGAACACATTAAAAGCAATCCTAAGGGAGAAATTTATAATGTTACACACCACATTAAAAAAATAAATAAAGGGGACAGAGAATTCAAGAATAAATTAAAGTCCAACCCAATAGATGGCAAAAAATAATAAAAATTAGAAGGACAATTAATGAAATGCAAACAAACAACAACAAAACAATTTAAAAAATGAATCAAAGAGCTGGACTTTTAAGAAGAAAAAGAAGATGGACAGGTTCTTAGCCCAACTAACCAAAAGAAAGAAAGAAAGAATACCCACCTAAACAGAATCAGAGAAAAAAGAAGCCAAGAAAACATTACAAGAGACATGGGGGGAAATTCAGGATATTTTAAGAGACTACTTTAAAAATCTGTACTTAAGTAAGTTGTAAAATCTAAAATAAATGGACGAATTTCTAGGTCCATAGAAATAACTAAGGCAAAACCAAGAGGAGCTCAACAATTTTAACAGGTTCATAGTAAATAAGGAAATTGAAATACTACTAAAAAAATCCTTCCAGCCAAAACTCCAGTCCCAGACAGATTCACAGCAGCGCTCTATCAGACTTTCAAGGGTGATCTACAATCAATACTTCTTAAATTATTAAAAAAAAAAGGGGGGGAGGAGCCGGGCAGTGGTGGCACACCTTTAATCCCAGCACTTGACAGGCAGAGGCAGGTGGATCTCTGTGAGTTTGAGAGTTTGAGGCCAGCCTGATCTACAAGAACTAGTTCCAGGACAGGCTCCAAAACTACACAGAGAAACCCTGTCTCGAAAAAAATCAAAGTAAATAAATAAATAAAATAAGGGGGGGGGAGAAAGAAAGAAGAAGCACTTCCAAACTCTTCTACAAAGTCAGTACTACTCTAAAACTAAAGCAAGGTAAAGGCACAACAAAAAAAAAAAAAAAGAAAGAAAACTATAGGATAATATCATTGATAAACATAGCCACAAAAGTTTTTACTAAGATACAAGCTGATTTCAGGGATTTATCAAAAAAAATTATTCACCACAATGAAGTTGGCTTTATTTCAGAGATGCAAGGATGGTTCAACATATCTAAGTCAATAAATGTAATAAGCCACATAAATGGACTTAAAGACAAAACCATATGATCAACTCACTAAATTCAGAAAAAGTCTTCAACAAAATCTAACATGCATTCATGATAAAAGTCAAAGACAATATAAGGCTGGAAGAAACATAACTCAACAAAATTATGGGTATATATAAGAAACCAACAACCAATATCATCCTAAATGAAGAAAATCTCAAGTAATCCCATTAAAATTGGAACAAGGGAGTCGTGCGATAGCTCAGGGGTTAAAAATACTGGCTGTTTTTCTCAGGGGACCTGGGTTTGAGCCCAGCACCCACATGGCAGCTCACAGTCACCTGTTACTCTAGTTCCATGGAATCCAACACCAATTCTGGCTTTTTGAGCACCCAGCATGCACATGGTGCATATACATACATTTAGACAAAATACTCTTATACGTAAAAAATTAATAATGAAAATTTTTTTAAAAAATCAAGAATGAGAAAGAGCTGTTTACTGTCACCACATATTTTCAATATTTAGCATGAAGCGCTAGCTGGAGCAATAAGGCAAGAAAAGAAAATTAAAGGAACACAAATTTCATACTAAGAAAAAAATCAAACTATTCATATTACATATAAAAGATCCTGCTGCAGTCCTGACGATGGGGAAGGGGCACTGGCCTGAAGGAATGAAGTGTCGACCACCAGATGAGTTTCACAGAAGTGGCTGGCCTGTAACAGCTCAAGTTTTTTAAAATCTTACTTCAAAAAACAGGCATGTTTTTCCCACCTCCCAGCATTAACCTCTGAAAAAATACTTTTTTAACATCAAAACAACTTTTAAACCAAAAGAAATTGCTCAGCATATCAAGCCACGCACATTCTGTCTTCATAAAGCAAAAGGTGATAAACAGAGGCACATGTTTTCAAGAGCTACAGTATCATTCAAAACTTAACAAAGCAAATAGGGGTTATTTGCCATAAACTGTTTGCATACAGTTAGCTTGTACGTCTGTTTCCTTTTCCTACAAAAGGTTCCTGCACACCTAAGCCTCTCTATAGGAAACCTGAGCACCAGTCCCCAAAGAATTTTAGGGGAAAACATTGGAGAAAAAAATGGGTTTCTGGGAATGCTTACATCTGTCCCATGAGTGACTGACAAGCTAAAACTAAAAACCACCAAGAAAATTACCAACATTATGAGTGGGAAGAGAGCATGCAGGCTGCGGGGTCTCTGAAGTACTATGCACTGTCCTGAGGTCACAGGCCTTACCTTACCACTGGACAAGCATCCATATGCGTAGGCCCATATTTCATACAAGATATTTACAGCCAGGCTCTCTGGCCATGCTTAATTTCCAAGGCAGCTGCAACCCTACCAAACAAGCTGTAGCCACCTGACAAAGACCCAGAATGTATGACTCCTTCTCTTTTGTCATAATGTAGATCACCTGGGAAGAAGTGTTGATTCCAAACTGGTGACTTAAAGTTGCAGGTATTTCGGTAGGCCCTCGTCCCCCAAAAAGAGAATATTAATGAGTTTCCACCTTGGTTTACCTGAGGGATGAAAGGTGTTTAAAGAATAATCACGGGTAGATCTTCAGGAATGAATGAAGCCTGAGATGCCCTTCCCATATCGCTGTGTAAATTGTGTCTCATTATTTCTCGCACCACCGTACCAGTCAAGTTAGGGAAAAATAGTTTCTATGTTGGGGACACGGACCTGACACACATGCTGATACGAAACTAGGCCACACAGTTCCCAACAAGGTCCCAAAATTCTACCAGAAAACTTGTATTAGTAATGTACAACTTCAACAAAGTGGCAGGACACAGAATCAACTTAGAAAAACCAGCAGCTTGTCTATACACCACCAACAAACATACAGACATACCCCATTCACAACAGCCTCAAAGAGACTAAAAGATCTCAGAAAGGGCTGGAGAGATGGCTCAGAGGTTAGGAGCACTGACTGCTCTTCCAGAGGTTCTGAGTTCAATTCCCAGCAACCACATGGTGGCTCACAGCCATCTGTAATGAGATCTAGTGCCCTCTTCTGGCCAGCAAGCATACAGACAGACAGAACACTGTATACATAATAAATAAATAAATCTTAAAAAAAAAAGATCTCGGAAAAACCTAGCCAAGGAGGTGAAGGACTTCTATAGTAACAACTTTAAATCACGGAAAAATAAGATTGAGGAAGACGATGAAAATATCAAGAGCATCTCATGAATTTGAAAAATTAATATTGTAAAAATAGACCAATCTACCAAAAGTAATGAACAAATTCAATGTAATCCCCTAAAAAAGTCCTCACATTTCTTCACAAAAAGATATCTTATATTTCTTTCATATGGAACCAGAAAAGACCACGCATAGCCATGTAATACTGTGAAAAAAAAACAATGCTGAATGAATTACCATCCCAGATTTCAAGATATATTAGAGTTACAGTAATAAAAACAGTACAGTACTAACACAAAAACAGACATGTAGACCAATGTAACAGAACCAAAGACCCAAACATGAGAACACACTACAGTCATTTCATATTTGATGAAGATACCAAAAACATGCTGGAGGAAAAACAGCATCTTCAACAAATTGTGCTGGGGAAACTGGATGTCCACACACAGAAGAATGAAATTAGACCCATTACTACCACCCTGCACAAAACTTAACTCCAAATAGTTCAAAGATCCAACCATGAAACCTCAAACACGCAGCTGCAAGAAGAAACCCTCCACTTAGACTAGACCTCCACACACAAAGCAGTACTGCACAGAAACCCTCCACTTACACTAGACCTCCACACACAGAGCAGTACTGTGCAGAACCCTCCACTTACACTAGACCTCCACACACAGACCAGTACTGTGCAGAACCCTCCACTTAGACTAGACCTCCACACACAGACCAGTACTGCACAGAACCCTCCCCTTACACTAGACCTCCACACACAGAGCAGTACTGCACAGAAACTCCTTCCTTCTTGGAGGGCCAGTAGCACATCAGACTCTTGGGGGAGTGGAAAGCCGTCTGTTACTGTTACTATACAGCATCATGGAGTTAGGGGCTTTCATTCCTTCCTGTTCACTGAACCTCAATCCTCACTCATAAATTATACTCTAATAAATGGGTTGGCTTGTGCGTGTGTGTGGCGGAGATGAACCCAGAGTCTCTCTCGCACATGGCAGGCAAGAGCTTTGTCACCAAACAAGTAACAAAACCCTTATAAAAACAATTTACTAAGACAAAACATTAGCCAATATTAAAAAGGGTTTTCTTTTGCTAGGTAGTATTTAGTTATATTATCAAATTGGGGTACACTGCATAAAAGACTACTACACAGTAATTCAAAGGAATAAACTATAGCTACATGCATGATCAAGAAAATACTGCAGGGCTGGCAGGATGGCTAGGTGGGTAGGGTGCTCAACAAGTATAACACAAGTTCCATACCTTCTGGGCAGAAGGAAAGGAGGGAAGTGCTGCCAGGCAGTGAGCAACACACTGCACTGCAGAAGGGTGCTAACAGACACAACCAAATAGGAGTGCTGTCTTCTTTCTTTTTTTTTTTTTAATATTTATTTATTTATTATGTATACAATATTCTGTCTGAGTGTATGCCTGAAGGCCAGAAGAAGGCACCAGACCTCATTACAGATGGCTGTAAGCCACTATATGGTTGCTGGGAATTGAACTCAGGACCTTTGGAAAAGCAGACAATGCTCTTAACCACTGAGCCATCTCTCCAGCCCAGAAAGATTTTTTTTCTTTTTTTTTTTTTGGTTTTTCGAGACAGGGTTTCTCTGTGGCTTTGGAGCCTGTCCTGGAACTAGCTCTGTAGACCAGGCTGGTCTCGAACTCACAGACATCCACCTGCCTCTGCCTCCCAAGTGCTGGGATTAAAGGTGTGCGCCACCACCGCCCGGCAAGGGAGTGTTGTTTTCAACACAGCAAATGTTGCAAGTTTCTCAAGCTCTTCTCAATAAAAGATGAGATGAGTCCCTTTCTGCTCTTTCACAGAGGCCACCCTACTCTGGCTATTGAGTGGCAGTCATGTTAAAGTTCTAAGATGGATGGTTTGTCATTCATTCAAAGACTTATCTTTGACTATGAATTTTAACACATACCTGTGCAGGTATTCACTAGAAAACAGTATTAGAAAAATGTGTCCTCAGAAATAACACCATAAGGACCAATCAATTTTCTTAGGACTTTGGCACTGGAATTAGTTTAAGTGACTGCCCACACAGGCTGCTGCAGCAATCCTTCAAGGCAAAGGTGGACAGAGTATCCAGAGTTTGTCACAGGAGGAGCAGGGAGTGAACTGTGCAGAGGCATGGTCTGTACTGGCTTACTGACTTTACCATATGGCAGAGACAGAGGATGCCACTGCACTCTGCTGTGAGGAATGGCTTGCCTATCCAGGGACTACAGTACGGCATGCTCATTTAGACTGGGTCCTGACCTGTTTGTCTGCCCATGAGGAATGGGAGACTCCTCCCATTGGAGGAATCCTTACTTCACAAACCACCCAGGGGTGCAAATACCTCGGCACACTGGACTTTGGCGATGTACCCGTTGTTCTGCAGCTCCATCCAGTTGGCTTCATAAAGCTTGGGCCCAATCAGGAAATTTAAGTCAACGATTTTGTCATCTTCCCGAACAAGGGTTGCAGTCAAACCCAGTTTACAGTGGGCCTGCACAATGGTCAGCACCCGCCGGAACATCTTGGCTGTGGACAAAGGGAAGATTCACATCATTACATCCTACACTGACAAGGTACTGCACACAGCTTGAAGCTTGGCACTGATCTGCCGCACCATATGGCTGACCCTGGGTCTAGGGAGCTGAACTCTGGTTCCAGACAATAACAAAGCAAGAGTATTTCAGCATGGCTTTTAGACCTGCTCAAAGATAGAAAGAAGAACAAGGGATAAATGACTTCAAGGAGTTCCAAGTTCAGAATTCTCCTACCAACACTGTGCAGACAGCAGCAGCAAATATGACTTCACTTCAAGCCACACAAATCATTCATCCTGAAGCTTGTCCACAGGTTACAGCTAGGGGAGCTGGGGTATGGGGGAGAGAGGAAGCCAGCTCTGCTCTGCCTTCTACCTTCCTCCCTCAAACAGAGCTCGCGGGAATGACGAAGCTCAGTCACTAGCTTGCTTAAGCATCCTTCTTCCCTGCTTCCCACAGATACCAATTAAATCAGGAATGGTGGTACACGCTTTTGGACTCAGCACTCTGGAAGCAGACAGAAGAGGATCATCGAGAGTTTGAGGCTCCAAGACAGCTAGGACTAGAGTGAGGCCCTGTCTCCACACCAAACACCAATGAGACTTACTTTCATCAAGAAGCAACTTTCATTTTCTTCCTTTGTTTTGATTGCTGTAATTCCTGATTTTTTTTTTTTTTTTTTTTTTTTTGGTGGCTTTTCAAGACAAGATTTCTTTGTAGCTTTGGAGCCTATCCTGGAACTAGCTCTTGTAGACCAGGCTGGCCTCGAACTTACAGAGATCTACCTGCCTCTGCCTCCCGAGTACTGTGATTAAAGGCGTGCGTCACCAACGCCTGGCTATAATTCTTGATTTTATCTAATAAACAAATAAATCTTGTGTGGGTCTGCTTATGTGTGTGAATGCAGCTACCCACATGCTATAGCACATTTGTGGACATTAGAAGGCCACCCCATCCTCCACCTTGTCTGAGGCAGGGTCTTTTTGTGGTGTACTATTGCATATGCCAGGCTGGATGACCAGCAGCATCCAGGATTCTGGTGCTGCCACTTCCGTCTTCCCACAGGGCAGGAGTGCTAGGATTACAGACAAACCGCAGCACATCCAGTGTGTATGTGGTTCCTGAGACTTGAACTCTGGTCCTCCAATTTGTAGGATTCCATGGGCACAGCTTTTAAAACTTTTAACACTTTAAAAGAAGATTAAGATGTTTTAAGTTGGGTGACCAATGAGATGGCTTAGCAGGTAAAAACACTTGCTGCCAGGCCTGATGACATGAATTCAAAGTCTGGGATCAACATGGTGGAAGGAGAGCGCACCCTGAACATGGCATATACATGCTCTCCCCAAAATTAAATATAAATTTTTTTAAGAGTTTTGGGCTGGGCAACACATTTTGGGGACAGCCCACCCCCACACCCCACAGGGAGCTGTTACTCTACTTCTCAATAAAACCTGGCTTGGCTGCTTTTCCAAAGGAGGAAAAAACTGTTTAACTCATGGAGTTGGAGGTGTAGCTCAGTGGAAGAGCATATGCTTCACAAGCATGAAACCCTGGCTTCACTCTTCAGTATACACGAGTGTCATGCTTATCCTATAATATAATTAAAGATGGGGCCAATGATACTCTAAAAAGAAACCCAATTGTTGGAGAAGGGAGACCACTTGTTGGTTCCTGGCTGCCCGGCTAGCTTAGACCCGAAATAGTCACACTGAAACTGTAATAATTAAATCACTGCTTGGTCCAATAGCTCTAGTTTCTTATTGGGTAACTCTTACATATTAATTTAACCGATTTCTATTAATCTGTGTATTGCCACATGGCAGCGGCTTACTGGGTAATGTTTCCAGCATCTGTCTCAGGCGGATGATCCATGGCTTCTCTCTGACTCTGCCTTCCTTCTCCCACCATGCAGTCCAGTTTTCCCCACCTACCTAAGTTCTGCCTATCAACAGGCCAAGGAAGTTTCTTTATTCATTAACCAATAAAAGCAACACATAGACAGAAGGACCTCCCAATCCACCCAATTGGAAGATGAAGAGGCCAGAATATTCCAAAAGACAAATCAAACAAAAGAGTCATAGAAGAACAGGATGGACAGACTCCAA
Source organism: Ondatra zibethicus (assembly GCA_004026605.1). Taxonomy (NCBI): domain Eukaryota; kingdom Metazoa; phylum Chordata; class Mammalia; order Rodentia; family Cricetidae; genus Ondatra; species Ondatra zibethicus. Next base: position 35,666 of record PVIU01019758.1, read on the forward strand.
GTAAATGATTAGTTTTAAGTATCATACACATAAACAATTTTTGAAAACTTACATGTGCAAACACAACAAAAATTATACCAAAGCACAAAAGGAGGCACAAGCAAATGAAACATTCATGTCATGGTTATCTCTGAGCAA
>PVIU01019759.1:0-35645 GCA_004026605.1 Ondatra zibethicus
TTTGAACATATCTGTGTTGATAATAAGCACATAACTTTTTATTTATTTAGTGTGCCTGAATGTTCTTCTTTATGTTTCAGATCCAGTTAAAGAATATGGCTGTGCCCCGTGGCCTATGGTTGAGAAGTTGATTAAAAAGTGTTTGAAAGAAAATCCTCAAGAAAGGCCCACTTCTGCCCAGGTACACTCATGTAAAAAATATTATATATGCATGTATACTTATGTACATATGCATATAATTTTCAAATATATACTCAAACACATGAATTAACATATATATACACACACAGAGTTAAAATAGTTATGTTATATATATTATATATGTCTTATATTTACTGTATTATGCTAATTATAAAAGTATAATTTCTATAATCTCTTCTATTCTGGCACACACTCTAACCCCAACATTCCAAGAGCCACTATCTGATAGATACAGATACATTCATACATATTTGTGTATATATCCATCATTTCCGATATGTACAGTTACACACATGTATGTGTGTATGTATTATATTATATAGTATATTATATTCTTTTATGAAATGTCTGTTTATTGTTGTATCAGTTTTTCTATTCAGTTATCTGCCTACAAATTGTATGGAAGAAAGACATTTTTCATATATGTTATTCTTACTTGCATATCTCGAGTAAAATTTTCTTTTTGATTTTATGAGGCTTGCTTTGTCTTTTTTTCTTAAGTTATCTTCATGAACATAATGCCTCCATTTTAATAAGGACATCTTTAGCATCTTCTTGTAACATTTGTTTCTTTTCAAGTCACATTTTAAGGGATTCTTTCCCACAAAGCTACAAAAAGTATTTACCTATGACTTTATTTTTAAGTTAAAGTCTTAGCTCACTACAATCTCCTAGGGACTTGGCCTCTTGCTGAGGAACCAGAGGTTTCCTAGCTCTTCCTAGCAACCCCAGTCAGCCTTTCTTTAGCCTATCTCCAGTCCTTTGTCACAGAACTTCTATCAGGGACTAGAAGAGAATAGAAGCTGCCACACTAGCCTGGGATTCAGACAGGAGAATCTTATCCTCCTTCCTATCCTCTATTCTGATCTCTCCAAACTTACCCTAGGTCCTGCTGCAGCTTGCCTGAGGGGCACATACTCCATCCTTACCCCATGTCCTAGGGACTTGCATCTTAGTGCCAGGGTCCCCTTAATTCTCCTTCAATTGCCTTGCTCAGCCTTTCTTTATAGCCCAGAATTCTTCTTTTATGATTCTTCACAGACCTTCAGAGCAGCCCTCTACCAGGAAGCACCCACAGTCAGCAGACTTGGCTAGAGCCTGGGTACCCCACAGCCACCAAAGTGGGCTAAGGCTCAGATTGGGCATCTGTAACCAAAGAATGGAACACTCACCCAACAAAAATGAGACAAGATATATACAGCAAGAAATATCTCAGACATCCTAACTCCAGATGCCTAGATCCCAGCACAAAAGACAAATAAACAAACATGAAAACCAAAACAATATGCCTCCTCCAGAGGCCAGCAACTCTGTTGTGTTAGGCCCTGAGAAAAAACAGTTTAGCTGAAGTATTAAATAAAGACTTCAAAATACCAATTACATATATGTTCAAGGACCTTAGTTATGACTAAATATCTCAGTGAACACTGTGAGATACTAGCAGATGAAACAATAAAAAATAATTCAAGAAATGAACATAGAATTCAACAAAGAAGTAAAATATATAAAGAAAACCCAAACTAAAATAAAACTGGAAATGAAAAAGTGAGGATGTCAAATAAAAGTCTGAGAGATAAGGCTTACCAATAGATTAAAACAAACTGCTAATTTTTTTAAAAATCCAGGTACAAGACATTCAGGAAATATGGGAGACTGTTAAAAGATCAAAATGATCGATAATAGGGATAGAGGAAGGAAAATAAACCCATGTCAAAGGCACAGAAATATTTACAAAAAAAAGATGATTTCTTCAGCATAAAGATGTACAAGAAACATACATAACACTAAAAAGACAAGAATGGAAAAGAAACTCTGCATAACACATAATAGTAAAAAAAACCTAATATATAGAACAAAGAAAATGTATTAAAAGTTTTAAGGAAAAAGACCAAATCACAGTTTAAGTCAAACTGATTGGAATGATACTTGACTTCTCAGTGGAGACTCTGGAAGTTAGAAGGGCCTCACTAGATATTCTACAAGCCTTAAGAGATCACAGATGCCAACCCAGGCTTCTATACCCAGCAAAACTATCAATCACAATTGCCATATAAATAAAAAAATTTTATATTAAGAAGAAATTTAAGCAACCCAGATTTACAGAAGGTGCTACAAAGAAAAATTCAGCCTGAAGAGATTAACTTCATCCAAGACAATACAATGAATGAATAATCCCAGAAGCAGCAGGAGGCTGCACCACAACACCACAGTGAAGATTAATAAACACTGCTCTCAATATTAATAGTCTAAATTTTTCTAATAAAAAGACACAGATTAACAGATTGGATTAGAAAACAAAAGCCACCTTTTTTAATTTTAATTTTTCGAGGCAGGGTTTCTCTGTAGCTTTGGAGCCTGTCCTGGAACTAGCTCTTGTAGACCAGGCTGGCCTCAAACTCTCAGAGATCCATCTCCCTCTGCCTCCCAAGTGCTGGTCTTAAAGGCATGTGCCACCACTGCTGGACAGGAACCATCTTAATGGATCTAATTAATGGGTCTAACATAATGACACACTTGAGCTCTCTAGAAAGACAGGAAGAAATAATATCTAAAAAGAGCAGAGATGAAGAAATAATCAAACTCAGGGCTGAAATCAATGAACTAGAAACAAAGAGAATGATACTAAGAATCAATGAAGAATTGCTTCTTTGAGAAAATGAACAAGATTAACAAACCTTTTGCTAAATTAACCAAAAGATGGAGAAAAGTGTAAATTAATAAAATTAAATATGAAGAGAGAGACGTTAAAACATTGTGAAAATTCAGAGAATCCTAAGGACATACTTTAAAAATTTGTACTCCACCAAAGTAGAAAGTTTAAAAGAAATGAAAGTATTTCTTGATATGTATGACCTACCATAATTAAATCCATATGAAATCAACAATTTAAGCAGACATGTAACCACTAGTGAATTAGAAATAACAATTCAAATTTTCTGAAACAAAAATTGTCCAAGATCAGATGGATTCAGTGTAGGATTATACTAGACCTTCAAAAATGAGCTAATGCCAGTGCTCTCTAAATTATTCCAAAAATAGAAGGGGATTTAAACAGCAAAGGAAGAAGTGAAAGTATCCTTATTTGCATATGATGCAATGCTATACATAAAAGTTCCTAAAAATTTCAATAGGAAATATCTATAGCTGATAGAATAATAAAATATAAAATTAATATACAGAATCAGAAGCTTCCCTGTATACAAATGACAAACTCAGAAAAAAAAATCAAGAAAAATTTCACAATAGCCTCAAAAAATAAAATATCTCGAAATAACTCTAACCAAGCAAGTTAAATACTTATATAATAAAAACTTGAAGATATTGAAAAAGACACCAGAAAGTGGGAATATCTCCCATGCTTATGGATCAGATCAGCAGGATTAATACTGTTAAAATGACTGTTCTACCAAAATCAATCTTGAGATGAAGTCCAACTTCCATCAAAATTCCAAAGTAGTTTTTCTTAGAAATTGAAAAATATTCTTCAACCTCAAAATGAATCAGAAAAGCACAGAATAACTGAAATGATGGGGAATATGAAAAAAAAACAATACTCCTTAAAGTATTACCATCTAGGTATCAAATTGTATTGTGGAGCTGCAGTAATAAAAACAGTATGGTACTACCATAAAAACAGACATATTTATCATAGAATTGAAGACCCAAACTTCAAATACTGTACATCTACAGACACCTGATTTTTGACAATGAAACAAAAAAGTACACACTACACACTGAGATAAAACAAAACAAAACAAAACATCTTCAACAAATAGTGCTGATCAAACTGGATGGCTGAATGTAGAAGAATGAAAAACAATTAATATTATTACCTGCACAAAATTAAACTACAAATGGTTCAAGAATGTCAGCATAAGACCAGATCTGCTACTTGATAGAAGAAAAAGTGGGGAATAGGCTTGAATTAATTGGCACACCAAAAGTCTTTCCAAACAGGACACCAGTAGCACAGGCATTAATACCCACAATTAAGAAATGAGACCTTCTGAAGTTGAAAAGCTTCTGTATAGCTAATGACACCTTCATTCAGTCAAAGTAGCTGTCTACAGAATGAGAACAAACCTTACAAATTATACACCTGATAGAGGATTAGTATCTAGAATATATAAAAATATAAAAAAATCAAATATCAAGAAACAAGCAACTCAGTTAAAAGATGTGATATAGACTAAACAGAGTTTTCAAAAGATGAAACAAAAGTGAGAAACACTTGTAAATTTTTCAACATACTTAGCCATTAAGGAAATGCAAATTAAAATTACTTTGAGATTTCACATTAACACAGGCAGAATGACAATGATAATAAAATAAGTGCAAAGGTAGTGCAGAAAGAGGAACACTTATTCGCTGTTGCTGAGACTGCAAATTGGTAGAGGCCACTATGGAAATCAGTGTGGAGGTTCTTCTAAGAGCTTCAAATAAAAATACATGAGATCCAACTATACTATTCTTCGGCATATACCAAAGGACTATGCATTTTACTACAGAGGTACTTTTTTCAACTATATTCATTGATTGCTGTTCTATTCATAATAGCCAAATGTCACAAACAGCCTAGATGTCCATCAACTTATGAACTGATAATGACAATGTGGCACATTTACTCAATGGGATATTATTCAGCTGTCAAGAAAAAAGAAATTTGCAAATAAATGAATAGAACTAGAAACATCCATCTTGAAGAAGGTTACCCAAACACAAAAGACAAATATTGCTTGTTATTTTAAATGTGGATATTAGCTTTTAATTTTGAGATATGTGTGCTTCAAACAGAGGTTCTGTAGGTAGTAAGGGACCAGACAGAAGGAGGGCATCTTTCAGGAAGGGGTAATAGAATATAGTGTTATGCTGAGATAAGTGGGAAACTAGATAGGAGCAGTAAGTGGGAGAAGAATGGGAAGATAGGGTAAAGGAGGGAATATAGGAAGGGCCAACTAACAGTAAAGGCCTTTGGAAAAGCCATTTGGAAACCTACTACTGTAGAAATGACCTAAAATATATACATATATGAAAGTAACTTAAGTGTTGCTACTGTACAATGAGGGAGACAATGCCTCAACTAGACATCACAGGTCACCAAATAAAATCCCCAGTGCCAAGAATTGGTTAGAGCTTGTTGAGTCATTGCCAAAAGGGTTCCATAGACCCCCCCCCAACAATACAGATTATTTCAAAGGCTATTGGTTACTCTCCATAACCTGATGGTAGGCTCTGTTCTGAAGTCACAACTTTTCTATATCTTCAAACATAAAGTAATTGAGTTGGTGCCCAAATAAAAGCTTCATCTACACTGATTCGTGTTCACAGTTATTGATGTAACTTGAGCACTAGTAGAAGAAGAAGAAAGTAGTCATCAATTTCACCCAGCTACAAATCCTTCAATCTACATCAGAGACCTGCCTGCAAAATGTGCTATTGCAATGGTGGCACAGATACTATGGGAGTAACCAATCTCTTTCTGGTTGGATTTTAAAAGCCCATTCCATGATATAGAATCTGTATCTGATACTTCTAAAATGGTCAAGAGTTTGAGGCTAGATAGATCATGGTCCTGTGGGAAAAATTATTACTATTTTTCTGCTAAAGAAAGACATATTGCTATTCCCATAGATCTAGCCTCATCAGAGAAGTTTCTTTTTGCAGTAGATGGTGACTGACACCTCGTCCCACAACTGGACAATACACAGACAGTGAAAGGCTTTGTAGTACCTGTCCTAAACGAGATATCTTTGTCAAAACCTTCCCCGCAGGCTCAGGCACTTATGTAGAAAGGGGGCAGGAAGAGGCAGAAGTGGTGGGAGCATTTTCAGACACAATAGGACTGTAGTAATCCTTTTTTGTTGAGACTGCCAGCCTGCAAATAATAACAGGGAAACTTACTATTAATTATGAAAACTTGGTGTTAGCTTAGACGTTTTGCCAGTTATGTCTTATAACATAAATCAATCTGCTTCTATTAATCTCTATTCTGCCACATGGCTCTGTTACTTCTCTGTACAGTATGTCTGACTTGTTCCTTATCTCACTGGTGTCTGCCTCTCTTCCTCCCTCAATCCTCTCTCTCCCCTGAAGTCCTGTCTGTTCTCTCCTGCCTAGCTATTAGCCATTTAGCTTTTTATTGAACCAAGCAGAAGACACTTTAGACAGAGACACATCTTTATACTGTAAAATATTCCGCAACACAGGACTGACAAACATGTGAACTCGTGTAGACCATGATGGAATGCACAAGACCTCCATAGGTCCAAACCAAAGAAAATCCCAGCACTGAGAAAGGGAAATAGGCACAAATTCTTAGCCCCAACCAAGAGGCCATTTGCAATTGATTCCTGCTGGGAAAGGGAATATTAACTTTCTCAGAGTGTCACTAGGTGCTGGGTATATGAAGCACACTTCAGGGCAGGCATAATGCCCAGTAGTAGCTGGCTAACACAAACTGACTCCATGATTCTTGTGTACTTTGTTTTGTTTGCTAATTTTCATTTTATTGATTTCCTTTATTAAACATAGTTTGTCTGGTTTGATTTTCTTTTTTTCCTGTTTTATTTTTGAGAGGGAGGGAGAGAGCAAGTGATATGGGAAGGATCTGAGAGGAGTTGTGTGTGTGTAGGGGGTGGGGGAATATGATCAAATGTATTGTATGAAAAGTTATTTTTAAACAAAAATTTTTAAAAGTTGAAAAAGTAATTTTGTTTTTTGACATCTACATTCTTAATTAACAAATCAACGGATTTGTTATAGTGCGTGCATGTACATATATGTAGAGGTGGATGTGGGTGCCTGTGTGTGTGCTCATATGGAGGTCAGAAGACAGTTTCCAGTTCTTGGGTGCCGTTTACTTTTTTACCTTTTAATTTTTGAGAGATTGTCTGTCAACATCCTACAGCTTGCTGATTAGGCTAACTTTAACCTCAATAGTCAGTGAACTCTAGGGACCTGCCTGTCTCTACCTCTGCAGTTCTGGAATTGCAGTCAAGTAACTGAAGCCAGTGGTGTGTGTGTGTGTGTGTGTGTGTGTGTGTGTGTGTGTGTGTGTACACTTTATTGTTTTTAACTGACCTATACATTTTCCCCCATTACCCTTCCACTCTCCCTTCCTGCTCACCATGCTCTCAGTTTACTCAGGAGTTCTTGTCTTTTCTCCTTCCTATGCAAATCAATGTATTTCTCTCTCAGGGTCTTTGTTGCCTAGGTTCTCTGGAGTTGTGGACTGTAGGCTGGTTTTTCTTTGCTTTATGTCTAAAAGCCACTTATGAGTGACACATGTTATATTTATCTTTCTGTATCTGGGTTACCTCACTCAGTATGTTTTTTTTTTCCTAGTTCTGTCCACTTGAGGCCAGTGGTTTTTTTTATTTTTTATTTATTTATTTTTTATGTGAATTCAGGGATTGAACTCAGGTTCTCATTGCTTGCACAGTAAACACGTTACTACCTGAGCCATTTCCCAAGCTGCACAGTTCACATTTTTATCTGGGTCCCATTTCTTGCTCCCATTTAAAAGTCAACTTCACAGTTTCATTTGTTAGTTTCTTTAATTTATTCTCCACTGATCTGATGCATCCATTTCCAGACTTATTGATGGTTCGCAGACATAGTCATATGAAAGTTCTTCCATCAAGTTACCCGTTTCTTCCTTTGTTTTTCAGTAATCCACCTCCCTACTTGCTTTCCTTATTTTGGGATATTTTGTTATCCTTAGATTTGATTTTATATAAAATCTCTTTGCAAAGTCTTTGACACACTTGCTCTTTTGTATCTGCTCTTTTGTCTCTCTGTGGATAGCTAGAGTGGGTATTATCTTTAGGGCATTGTCTTCCTCTCCATATTCATGGGTTATGTTCTCATATACTCAACTTTTCTCAAGCATCAGACATATTTGGGCAATTTCATATTTGTACATACTGATCTCCTACACTTTGGGAAAAGTGTTTTCTGTTAATGATTACATTAAACTTAATTTCTGTACTGAGTTTTGCTGTTTTTTAAATATATTTTTTTATTTGTTAAGATTATAATTATATCATTTCCTCCCTCCAAATCACCCTACTTTGCTCTCTTTAAAAAATTAATTACATCTTTTAAATATTTATATATGCATATAAACAATATATACAGTATTAAATACATAAATACAACTTACTTAATCTATATAATGTTATTTGTATGTATATTTTAAGGCCTGATAATTTGGTATTGGATCACCAATTGGTGTGATCTTTCCTGGGGAGCACTAATTTTCTTGCTCTCATTATTCATTAGTTTCCTGTCGTTCTTTGTTTAGGCTACAGGACTATGAACTTTCTGTAGTCCAAGTTAGACAACCATGTGTCTATTGCTGTCTTCCTTATTTAGCTCATGGTTAGGCAACCATACTGGTGGGACATCAGGGTGTAGCTTCTGATATTTCTAGGAGACACATTTCCACAGCAAACTTCCTGATCCTCTGCCTCTTAAACACCCAGCTGATGTGAATCTTAGAGAAATGAAATCAGGCTTCTCAATAATTCCTCAGGGTCTTTTTGCCATGCCTCTTTCCTCTGGCAAGTCTGTAAGCCACCTTCTTTCACATTTGTGAACATGAGAATGTGGACAACAATAATTTTTGTTTGCTTGTTCTGCACATGTAGTCTTTGGGTGTCTCAGATTTATGATCATGTATCCTTCTCTAAGGTACTCTACTCTAGGTGGGTCTATACTGAATTCTGTCATTGGACGCTACAAGGCATCCAAAGTCATATCAATGTTGTATCATTAGGCAGACATCTTTATCATGAGTCTAGTTTTAAGATTCAGCTAATCTTTATGGTTTGCGCTTCATTGTGTTTTAACTCTGGCAATTCTTTACTGTGTTGTTCATATTTTAAAACTATAAATGCATTTAAAAATTCATCTAATACTGTAAGTTAGTTTGTAGATAGACGTTTTTCCAAAGTAATATCTTCTGACATACTATCTGAAAGGAAACTCTTGCTATGATTTAAGCTTGTGTAAACTTTTAGAGAGCACAATGAAAGTGTTCATTCTGTTGTGATGTGTTGATTTTGAATCATTATTAATATTTGAAGATTTGTTCAACTTTCAATTCCCTGATCAGAAATAGTTCAGTACAAAAGAGCACTAAACATAACGAACATTATACAATTGCTTAACCATGCAGCTCATTTTTTTTTAGTGTAGCTAGTTGCAAGTACAATCCCATGAACTGTATGTGTTTATTCCTTATCATACATGAACTGTATGTATTTATTCCTCATCATAGTAAAATTTAATAACATCATGACTGTTTCCCTTCACCCATATTTCATGGGCTCCATAGCATCCCTAAGATTGTAAGCCTAGACAACTATTTTAAGTACAGTGTGTATGTACTAAGAAAGATAAATAACATCTCAGTTTATCTAAGCCAGGCATAGAGAGAATAAGGGACTTTTCTGAGGTGTCATATGTGGTAAGTTTGGCCATCCCTGTTTTCTTCCTAGCAGCCTGCCTCCTGGTTCTGTTACCTCACAGTGCACTCATTGGTTCCCCAGTGACTAGTGCTTGATCCAAAACTTGGGCTCTAGAGATGTTTTCTAAATTGTTAACAAATATTGAATTTTCACTTTCTTCAGCTGATAGAAGTTGCACTTTGTTTCTGGCTTGACTTTTTTCCCCTCAATTAATGTGTCTCTGACATATAGAATTGAACATACAAGTTTGGTTCTGTTGACACTTTTGAACACTGTATGTTAAAAGAAATACCATAGTACATATACAAAGAGTATATACTGTGCACAGTATACAAAGAGTATATATTTTGTGCTTGTTTTTAAATGTACTTTTGTCTGTAATTTGGACTGCTGTACTTAAAGATCCAGATTAGTTAGTGTTTAACCAAAACCCACAGGTTTTACTTGACACAGCTTTAGAACACATTTGATCTTTAAGGAAGAAATGCTAACTTGACAAATGCTCTTTTGTCGTTTTTAAACTTTCTTAGGTCTTTGACATTTTGAATTCGCCTGAATTAATTTGTCTCATGCGGCACATTTTAATACCTAAGAACATTGTTGTTGAATGCATGGTTGCTACAAATCCCAATAGCAAGAGCGCGACTCTCTGGTTGGGCTGTGGGAACACTGAAAAGGGGCAGCTTTCCTTCTTTGACTTAAACACGGAAAGATACAGCTATGAGGTAAATATGAATTCTCTCTAAATTAGAAATCTTTCAAAATAACTTAAAGACTATATCAGTTAAAAATCACTTTGGAAGAAATCAAATAAGAGCCAATGTAGAAGTGTTTCAATTAGCTTTCCTTTGGAATAGTGAGTGCCTGTGTGATCCAGTCTTTATGTTTAACACACACACACACACACACACACACACACACACACATGAGCATCAAGGTCTACATACTAGTCATTAAACAGTCATCTGGTATCTACATGTAAGATGAGACATTCATTCTCCAATGTCAGTTGGGCATTCACAGCTGTCTGCTTAGAAGTTGGGCTGTGTAATCATATTTTCTTGGGTCTGTTGGCAGCTAACACTCCCAGTAGTATAGGAATGAGCAAAAGAGATCTGTATATGACTCTTACAAAATAGATGAATACATTGGCAAGAAGATAAATTTATAGAGTTAAAAAGTAACTTGATATTTTGACTATTGCCTTGAAATAGTTTGCTAAAAATTATGCTCAGGGTTAAAGAATCCTTTCATTTGATCTTGATGAAATAAGAATTGATTTGGAGAAAATATTTTCAATTTTTAATTTCAGATTCAGATGCATTCTGCAACTAGGTAGGAAAAATCTTTACCAGATATATTATCGATTGTTAAAAAGTGAATAAAATAAGCATTGATTGTAAAAGTGCACAAAGGTAACCAGATTTAAGTATATAAATTATAGGATTTTTTCATTCTATATAAGATCTGGTAATTTAAAGTAAGGCCACCTCACCTTGATTTTACTTTCTTTTCTTAACAGGAAGTTACTGATAGTAGAATATTGTGTCTGGCTTTGGTGCATCTCCCTGCTGAGAAAGAGAGCTGGGTTGTGTGTGGCACACAGTCTGGGGATCTCCTGGTCATCAATGCTGAAGATGAGACAAAGAGGCACACCCTTGAAAAGATGACTGACTCTGTTACTTGCTTGTATTGCAATTCCTTTGCCAAGCAGAGGTACGGTTGTCAATTAATTGAAGGAAATTATATTGTCAGGTCCTTTAATCATTGGCAAAATTATTGCACCTGCAATGACTGCTTTAATCTGCTTGCCATTGACTTGCTTATTTTTTGAGAATCCTGAGGGACCTAGATGATGATTTTTCTACATACAGATTTAGCTGAGACAGGTAAAAATGCATCAACTATTTTTCATGCTCAGCTGTGGCTAACCCATTATTTCCCCTCTGCTCAGCTTGTCAGGGTATGTGTGCTGGTGTTTCTTCAAAACTGAATGTTCAATTATTTTTCCTTGAATGCAGACGTCAATATAGCACCAACTTAGTATGGGCAACATTGAAACAGTAGTAATCTAACAACTGCTTTGCAAAATAATCTACCGTGTTTATGAACCCTAAAACTGTATGTATACAGTTTAATAATCACTGTCAGCTCAGAAGTTGTGAGTTCACTATCTGGAATCCACATGATGGAATGAGAGAATTGAGTCCTGCAAGTTTTCCTTTACCCTCCATACCCATACCATGGTGCCTGTGTGCCCCACACTCCCCATGCTGAAATGAAACTTCAATAAATTTTAATAAACTTGTAAGCTGTTAATATAACTTACAAATCACTTAGGGTTTTTTTTGTAATTTATAGGGATCATGTCCCAAAGAAATTTAAGAGCTTAGGCAATTGCTCTACCAGTGAGCTGTGAATAGACCATAATCAATATACCTAAATAGCAGAATATATATGCATAAGTATACATTGGTAGCTGTATTATAGAGGACAGGATTTAATTTCCAGGAGCCATTATATTTGATGTTTCTTTGGTTTAAGCCAACACTAGAAAAAAAGAATGAAACTATGGTGTTTGGGGGCACTGAAATGTGAGCTGCACCGTGAATTTTGGAGTTGAAATTATTTGGATAGTGTTGAAGGAAACTTTCATTGGGTTGAGTTAAAAAGGCAAAGATTTTTTTTTTAATGAAGCTATCATAGTAGGAGAAAGATATCAAACAGTTCACGCAGAACAAAGGTGTGAGAGCTTTAGGCTCAGGGATGGATTACAGTTGTGGAAAGCATTGAAGGATATTGTAGGGCGTGGCAAGGTGCTCTTATCATGAGCCCATCATCTGTCTTTGCTAATATTCCTTACTAAAAGTAGGTCCCTACTCTCTCCCAGAGACTGGTAAATGCATACACATCTCTATTTTGATTGCATGTTTGATTGCAGGTTTGATACACCTGCTCCTGTGTCCTTGGGAAAGGCTTTTTGGTGCTGAGAAACTGACCCAAGGCAGGACAGGGATTTCTACTTCAAATGAAGCAGAGATGGCCTGTGTATTGCAAGGATCAAATAATCAGTGCTTCAAGGAACAGAGGCTGAAGGGGTGGCTGGAAGGGGACCCATCTCAAGTTTAGTCAAGATGGGAGAACTTGAAAGTCAGGGTACTCAAAACAATGTTAGTTGTAACAAGTTCAACTTTTTTCGTTTCAGCAAGCAAAGTAATTTTCTTTTGGTGGGAACCGCTGACGGTAATCTAGTGATATTTGAAGATAACACCATTAAGGTAAATGTTGAATACATTTTATGGAAGAGTGTATTTTTAAAGACTTGGTTTTATGCATCTCTCCCCTATGTAATTATCAGATCCCTGATAACCAATATCATATATTCCACCTGCTATCTATGTTTTGATCCATGCATTTTAGCATATAATAGATCCTTAAAAACAACAACTTGCTTCTTGAGTACATGATTTACATGCATGAACTGAAGGTAACAAGAAATAAAATCTTTTTTGAAATGAAAGGAGTGGAGATAATTCAATTTGTATGAAGTAGAATTGTATGAAGTAGAACTCTCTTATAAAAAGCATTCCAGGAAAAAACAGACATTGAAGTTTGACTTGCTGGGTGGCAACTGGAGGCAAAGCTCAGTAGAGAACACAATGTCTATTCAGGGTGCCTTGGATCCATTCCCCAACTTGACTTCCCTCCCTCCTGCTCCCTGCTCCACCTCCCACATAAAAAACATCCGGCATACCAACCACTTTTTCCTTAACACTGAAGACATCACTCAACCTCCTCTTCCTGAAACTCATTTAGTCATTACAGAACGTATTCCTTCAGCAATTCATTATGGTTCCATCTATTCAATCAGCTTCTACCTCTCGGCACCTATGTTTTTAGTATCTAAAGCATTGGTTCTCAAGCTGTGGGTTGTTGTGAAACCTTTGGGGTCATATATCGGATATCTAAATTATGATTCATAGCAGTAGCAAAATTAAAGTTATGAAGTAGCAATGAAGTAATTTTATGGTTGGGAGTCACCATATCATGAGGAACTGCATTACAAGGTCACAGCATTAGTAAGGCTGAGAACCACTGATCTAAAGAAAAACAGATGCATGTCTGGTGAGCAGGCTGTTTCCTGAACAGTCTTTGCCTAGGGAAGAGGGTGGTCGGGAGGATTACAACTTGAATGAAGTTTAACTGAACCCTGTCTTGGTAGAAACTGTTGAATAAGAGAGGGCCTGCTTTTGGTCCCGGCTAGCTTACACCTGAAATAACCACACAGAAATTGTATTAATTAAATTACTGCCTGGCCCATTATATCTAGCCTCTTCTTGGCCAATTCTGACATCCTGATCTAACCCATTTCTACCAATCTGTGTTTACCATGAGGTCGTGGCTTACTGGGAAAGATCCTAACCAAAGTCAGTCTCAGACAGGAATTTCATGGCATCTGCCACACTGCCCTTCTTCCCAGCATTCCGTTCTGTCTACTCGGACTACCTGATTTCTGCCCTATCAAAAGGCCAAGGCAGTTTCAACCAATGAAAGCAACACAAATACAGAAGGACCGCCTACACCAACAAACTTTGAAAAATGTGTCTGAATTTATATTTAAATTATTTATTTTAAAGTTTCTTTTAATTTCACATGTGAATACCAAGCACAGTTTCTCCCTCCCTCCCCTCTTTTCACTCCTCCCTTACCTTCACCCCCACCCAATTCCCCATTCACTCCTCAGAAAGGGTAAGGCCTCCCATGGAGAGTCAACAAAGTCTGGCATATCAAGTTGAGCTAGGACCAAGCCTCTTCCTCCTGGGCTGAGTAAGGTATCCCTCCATAGGGAATGGGCTCCAAAATGCAAGTTCATAAACTAGGGATAAATTCTGGTCCCATTGCAGTGGCCCCACAGACTGTCCAAGCCACACAACTGTCACCTACATTCAGAGTGACTAGTTCGGTCCTATTCAGGTTCTCCAACTAAATCAGTTCATAGTCCATGAGCTCCCACTAACTTGGGGCAGCTGTCTCTGTGGGTTTCCCCATCATGATCTTGATCCCTTTGCTCATAGAATATCTCCCCCCTCTCTTCAGCTGGACTCCAGGAGCTCAGCCCAGTGCTTAGCTGTGTGTCTCTGCATCTGCTTGAATTCTAATTTTAACATCCCTAATCATTTAAAATGAAAAGCACTTCTGTAAAGTGAAAAGTTGTCCAGCATCACATTGCACACTGAGTCTGCTCTCTTACTCTCTGCAGTGTAAAGGAGCTGCCCCCTTGAAGATACTACGTATAGGCGATGTCAGTACGCCCCTGATGTGCTTGAGTGTGTCCATGAATTCATCCGAAAGGCACATCACCTGGGGAGGGTGTGGCACAAAGATCTTCTCATTTTCCAGTGATTTCACCATTCAGAAACTCATGGAGACAAGAACCAACCAGCTGTAAGTTATGTCTATTCTATTCAACCAATTTACCATTTAGTCATTTTTTTCCTTAGAATCATATTAATAAAACCTCTCATAGACCACATTGATGCTAAATATTATTTGAAATGCAGTATTTGTCTATTATAAGATGAAATATTCTTGATAGAAAATTTATCAAATTCTAGCTATTATAGTAGTAACAACAATATTAATTATTGTGAAAATTAGAAAATTGAAATTAGGAGGCAATCAATGTCTATTTAACTAAAGCTGTGGATTATATATATAGTTAATTATTTATAATATTTTAAGTGTCAATTATAGAAAACTTAGATTTTAAGAATAATAATTTTTAGATAATAATAATTCTTTATCAAAATTATGACAAGTTAGTGACACTAATGTCAAGAAAGAATAAAAATATATAAACTTTGAACTAGTATATTTTTAAAATTTTTATGTTTTTCATCTGTTCTTTGATAATTTTATACATGTGTAAAGTACATTCTGGTTACTGTTACCCCATATTTTCTCCCTCCCACCTCTATTAATTCCCCTATCAACTAGTAATTTCTCTCTATCTCCATATATATGTATATATATGAGACATATACATGTGTATATATTTGAAACACACACATATGTATATATTTGAGACCCACAAAGTTTAACCAGCATCATCTGTGTGACCACGGGATTTGGAGAATAAGTGATGGTTGAGTTCTCAGTCCTAAATGAGACATTTACCCTCAGGGGTCATAGTTGAAGAGGGGTAGAAAGGATGTAAAACCCTGGAAGGTAAGCAGAAGGATGATGAAATGCTGGTCTCTGAGCAAGGACCAGACAGTGCAATGCAGTCACAACCTCATAGGAGCTCTGATTGCCTACAGTAGGCCTATACAAGAATGAGCCCATCAACAGTTCACCCTGGGTTGGGGGGGCATAGGGCACTTCCTCTACACACTGAATTTTGGGTTCTTCGGTACGCCAGTCACTGTAGCTGAGGACCCCGAGTTGTCCAGCAGGATCCAGTGAATATTTTCCATTTTACTTTGGATTTTAACCAAATGTATGTTTTGTTTTGTTTTCCTCAGTAACAGGTAGGGGAGGATGAGGCAAAAGTACAAAGTCCAAGTCAGAAATTGGTTCTGCAGTTACTGGCTTTGTTAACTTAAATAATAACCTATCAGTATCCATTTCACTTGTACTTGAATACTGTTCAATTCTTCATCCCAAAGGGATGTTTAGAAGGTTAAACAAAATTAGTGTAAGGATATTAATGTAATGCTTAGTACCTAGTAAGCTCTCAAATACATTAACTGTGATTATGATAGCTATCAGCACTTGGTCACAAATCTTTCCTTCAGATGATTTGCTAAGTTTTGTGTATGTGTGTCTGGTTTTTAGTATCAAAACTGGTGATAACTCTTGATAATATTGTCGTTTACCCTCGTGGTGACTTGGTTTTCCCAGGTGTCCCACACACCCTTGAGCGATCATGGCCCAGGATGTCTAGGGCCACGTTAACAGTAGGAGGTTTCTATCCAGTTCTCAGCTTCTGGCCAGACTTTGTTCTCTGTCTCTACATTGAAAACAGAACCCTTGAGAATAGAAGCCAGGTGCTCCTGCTGAAAAGGATTCAGAGGCTTCCCATCGTGCCCTATTCATAGTTTAGTTTAGCTCCGCTCTCCAGATTCACAATCTACAGCTGCCTGTGCACTTTGGTTAAACGGGAATCACCTCCATTCTTGAAGACGACCTTCCCGGCTCATCTGAGCCTGTCCACACGCTTGATCTCCGTCTGCATACCTGCTGAGCTCTTACTCTGTCTGCTTCAATCCAAAGGCTGCTCCTAGGTGACAAAGCTGCTTCTTCACACATAGTTGTCTTCTCTGTGAGCTTTCACTGCTCCTGGCATTTTTCTTCACAGCATCTACCCCATTGTTTTTTAATGTAATATCTTAATCCCATATTTCACAGTGATCCTTCATGAACTGCTATGCAAGTAAGTCTTTCTCATGCCCGGGGCCATGCTTTGTCTCTATGAAATCAGGGCAACTAAGAAGATTCTGACTTCAATGTTAATGCTTTCTTTTGTAAAGATATCAGATGATTCTAAAATATAATCAGATGTACTACAGTATATTACATTTGGGTTGACTCATTTTTTTAATATTCACTTTTATACATCTATGCAATCCTTGAATGTTTTAGAATCAGAAGTATGCATTTATTTATAAGGGATTTGATGCCATCATGGGTGTCTTGTCTGGATGCTTTACTGGAGAACACCCATGAAGGTAAGCCTCCCCCAGGGTACCTTGTATGGATGCTTACTGGGAAACACCCATGGAGATAATCCTCTCCCAGGGTACCTTGTGGGGTTCCTTTACTGTGAAACACCCATGAAGATAAGCCTCCCCCACGGCTTCACTTTCCAAGGGAGATGGAGAATCACCATTATGAGCACAGGGACACAGTTTCCATATCAAAAGAGTTTTTACTGCTGCTCTGGCTTATTCCGCCTCCATGGAGGTCAGAGACAGCCTCCTCATCAGGACCCTTTTAGTTAGTGCTGCCTTCGCTGACTGAAAGGCATATTTAGTACTGAAAAATGTCCACTTTTAGGGCCTATGGGACTTCTTTTGTGTTTTGATTCTGCAACATGCCTATCAAGAGGCCTGAGGTAAATTATTTACCACTTGCAAGGCTTTGGTTTTCTATTTCTAGGCATTGAGATTTATCCATTTTTATAAATTCATTTTTATTTATTGTGCTAGGAGCATGGGGCCTTGTGAATGCGAGGCAACTCCTCTATCAATCGGTTATGCCTGTAGATCTGTAAATTTATGGTTAAGGATTAAAGAAGATGCCATACAAAACTGTTTTCTCATGCTGACACCCTGTGTAAATGTTCGTGTTCATGGGACTATTTTCATCAGATACAGCAAACACCACAGCAAAACCACTGAAAACAATGGCTCTCTGACAGGAGATGATATTTTCATCTATGTTAAAGAACCGGAAAATAGGAAGGGGAAAAAACCTTGCCTATTGTAAGAAATATTGATGGTTGTTAAATTCATATAGTCTTCCCAAGTTGATTGCAAATTTGAAGTTTTCCCTTTTTCCCCGGATGTCCCTTCACCCTGATAGTTCACTCTTTGTTGATTTCTCCTTCTGTCCTCTCACTTAGCAAATGGCCAAGCACAGTGAAGACACTGGGCTGTGTGTGAATACGCTGTGCTGCTGTGGGCGTATAGGAAATGATGGTGACAGTCTAGTGGGAGGGACACACTAATAAGTAGGACCTTAATCAAGACTGCAGAGTGACAGCTATGCCAGTGGGGGGAAGGGAACAGCTGGCCTGTGCTTTCCCAGAGGTCAGGGACGAATTCCAGAGAAGCTGACATTTAGGTGAAACCTCAAAAATGAGCCTGGACCTTGCCATGCAGATGGGGCCTACAGTTCCCCAGTCTCTTTGTAAGCAATATATGATGCCAATGTCTATGGTTAGAAGAGAAATATTTGAATTTGCTTACTATTTTCAGAGAGGATAAGTAACAAATTTCTGAACCCTAAAGCTCTGTAAATATTGTACTCGAATCTATCTGAAAGGTTTTTCTTCGTATTTGATTGACTTACATTTACAAGTCTAGGGGCTTCTTTTAGGTTTGGAGCCATTGCTGCTATAATTTATTTCCATACCTTTTGAATTCTATCTACAAATGGCTAATTATTAATTTCCCCAGCACTCATGGCAACAAGGATTATGTTGAAGTGTGTAAAATTATCTATACACCAGAAGAGGGCATCAGATTTTGTTATGAATGGTCATGAACCACCATGTGGTTGCTGGGAATTGAACTCAGGACCTCTGAAAGAGCATCCAGTGCTCCTAACTTCCGAGTTGTTTCTTCAGGCGAGTGGGTGAGTGGGAGGGAGGGTGGGAGGGAGAACTATGGTTGGGATGTAAAATGAAATTAAAAAATAAAAACAATAAAAAAGAAATTACTAAAGTTTATAGAGGTTATATTTCCATTAGAATTTAAGAGATCATATAAAATTCCATACAGAATCAGATAGACCTAAACTTCAAAATCAACCCAGAAATGAATGTGAGTTGTCATCTTTATTCTACAATCAAGTACAATGTCAGTCAAAGAGCAAAGCCGTCCAAGTGGTTAAGGGAGGATATGAGATAATTACAGTAGTGCTGCTTGTTTGATTTTGAAAACAGTGCTAACCTTCTGTATACTTTTCACCTTTCTGCCCCTAGCTTTTCTTACGCAGCTTTCAGCGATTCTAACATCATAGCGGTGGCAGTAGACACGGCTCTCTTTATTGCCAAGAAAAACAGCCCCGTGGTGGAGGTGTGGGACAAGAAAACGGAGAAGCTCTGTGAATTAATTGACTGCGTGCACTACTTAAAGTAAATGCATTGCTTACTTCACCCCTGTTTGTACAAGTGAGAGGGGAGAGAAAGGAATTGTGGCTCCCTTTTCTTCATTTCTGTCCTCAAGGAGAATTTTAAAAAATTAGGAAGTTGTTAATTCCTTGTTAGCATGTCCTTTAGTATTCTTCACAGTGACTTTTGGGGAAATAGACGGGCAAGAATGGAAAACTGTGATGTCTTCATGAAATTATATAGAATAACCTCTAATGAAAAGCTAGGCTATGGTCAGGATGTACTAGATGAAAAAGAATAAATAAAAATAAAAAATAAATGCAAAAATACCACATATGCTGCTTCCTAGGGATCGGTGACACAGTATCAAGTAGTATTACGTATAATTAAGTTAGAGGTTCAAGGATGTTACACTGTAAAGAAAAAGCCACAAAATGAGAGATGATGTGGGTGCAGACCTCCTGGATTTGGATGGAGGGATGAAATGCAAATTGAGAGCAGGCAGGTTGGCAGGCGTGGTCCATATGTTAGTGTTGAGAAGCAGAACCCCTGCCAAACCCACGTCCGCTCACTGCACTCTGCTTCAACTTGTCTGACTTACACTTTCCCTCTAGATCTTCAGGACACAAGTTCAGAGGGGTGACAGTTCTGCCTGGCAGACTCCATTAGTTAGTGAAGGGGGAAAATCATTGTGTGTGTGTGTGTGTGTGTGTGTGTGTGTGTGTGTTTGATAAAGGGTTTCTCTGTGTAGCCTTGGAGCCTGTCCTGGAACTCACTCTGTAGACCAGGCTGGCCTAAACTCATAGAGGTCTGCCTGCCTCTGCCTCCCAAGTGTTGGATTAAAGGCGTGTGCTACTACCACCTGGCAATACACAGATATAAATATATATATTACTATCTTTGAATATAAGTGATTTATTATTCTTTTGTAATTTTTGGACTTCATAGATAGCATTGAAATTAACTCCTGTATATTAATATTGGAAAAATTCATTATATTTCTATATGAAAAGCGAGGATTTCTTAAAGTTGAAAGGTCACCACAGCAGTTCTTATCTTTGAGAACATGTGTTTCAAGTAGAACATTCTCTGTTAAACACTTCAGCTCTGCACACTTTAATGATACTCAGAACATACAGCCAGCCCTCCATTATCTCAGGTTTTGCTTCCAACATGGAACCCTGATGCTTGCATATTTACTGAATATATATGTGTGGGCTCTGTTTTTGTCATTAGTCCCTAAGCAATATAGCATGGTAACCATTTCCACAGCATTTACATTTCATAAGTATGAGGAGTCATTTAGTGATCATTTAGAGTCTGAGGGAGGATATATCTAAGTTCCATGGAAATGATGTGCTGTTTTAAATAAAGAATTAGAATACCTGTGATTTTGGTAACTGGTACTGGAACCTGTGTCCAGGACACCAGGAAATGACTTTATTGCTGTCTTCATGTTTAAAATGTTAGTCAGATGTGCATGTGCAGGCAAATCCATTCAGTCTCTTCAGTGCTGATTAAAGTGTGACTAAATATGTTCTTTGTGATTTAGGGAGGTGATGGTCAAAGTAAGCAAGGAGTCAAAACACAAGCTGTCCTACTCGGGGAGGGTCAAAGCGCTCTGCCTGCAGAAGAACACGGCTCTCTGGATAGGAACTGGAGGAGGCCACATTTTGCTCCTGGACCTTTCCACCCGACGAGTTATACGCACCATTCACAACTTCTGTGACTCTGTGAGAGCCATGGCCACAGCACAGCTAGGCAAGTTTCTTTCCTTTAGATAGGTCCATAGCCCTTATGATGATAAAATACGCCACTTAAAAAAAATCATCTCTTTAATCAGACTTTCTGGTGCCATTTATAGTGTGTTAGAGGGTCACACAATGAAGTCAGATCCGGGACAACCCCTGAAAAGGGCCAGTTAACCCTGGAGGGGCTTTAGAGGGTCACACAATGAAGCCAAAACTGGGACAACCTCTGAGTTGGGCTAATCAACACTAGAGGGGCTGGATGCTTTCATTCTCATTAGAGAGGTGGGCAATATCAGATGAATTATCAATTTGTCTCTTGTGAACTTTTTTCTTTATATATAAGGCAAAATGAAAATTGGATACTGTGTTTATTTCATTTTTCATCAAATAAGTCAAGCAATGTTTATTTTGAGCTTTGTCTAAGTTTCCCACCCTTGTTAGACTCCTGCTTGGATTTTAGTCTTTAAACAAATTTATATTTTAAGAGCAATGCACAGTGAGCTCCATAGTCCTCACATTTTGATAATGTTTTACCCAAGCTTTTGTTTATATTGTTGTTCCTATATTTCTCCCCACTTAAATGTGAATAAATTTATGTGGAATATATCTTCACAAAGGGATTTTTCAGTATCTTTCTTTGATGAATAATTTTATTTAGAAAACACTATCTGCCCCATGTATGCAAACCCAATGACAAAGTATTACAGTAGGCTTTAGTTCTCCAAAAGCAGATTTGATGGGACTTCAGAGAATGGAAAGCGACACACTTGTCATATGAGGAATAAATTTGGCACCAACAGGAGTTTCCCCTGCCCTGTGTGGAATTTATTTTGTGGATATTAGAGCTGCATGCATGAGCTAGAATTAGGTGTGGTTTGGGGGTTGTTAACTGTCATTCCAATCTATCTATCTATCTATCTATCTATCTATCTATCTATCTATCTATCTATCTATCTATCTATCTATCTATCTATCTATCTATCTATCTACCAAGGAGGGAGATCTTCAGAGCCTGTATCCACCAACTATGTTAAATTCTCAGCTTTGAGTTGTATGTACTGTGGGGTCCAAGTGGTTGGTTTATTGCTGAAGTTGTAGTCAGTGCATGGATCATAATCGATCTTAAAGTCAAGGTGAATTGAAACACATACTGCCTACAAGTGCTTCAGTTACCAGTCTGTCTCCATGACTGCACATTTTTCTTTTTAGTTCTTTCTGACGCAGGAAGTGTGGAGTCTCTCACAGGGCTCTATCCTGCTTGAAGCATTTGCACATACGGCTTTCTCTTCTCAATCAGTTAAATTAGCCTGTCGTCTTGCTTTTTGATGCAGTCTCTCTTGTATTCAGCTTCAGAGTAGCTGGGAATGATTAAGTTGACTTCTTTTTTGGGTTTTTGAAAGCCATCACTGGCATAAAATTGGGCAGTTATGATTTTGTCCATTAATGACTGTATCTTTATTAAAGCATAAACTCCCCGCAGGATGAGTGGGTCTGCGAGTTCTCATTCATGCCATTCTTAGGACCCTTCCAAAGACCCAGTATGTACAACACTTTTTGATAGATAATTGTCAAAAAGTTAGCAAATAATCCAAAAGAAACTTGTGATATTATAGGTTGTCAATGTATCAATTCACCTTGCTTTCCAGGTGCCTCATGTTTGTGCCTTGATTTGACCAATGCACTGTCTCGGGTGTCCATCTAGTATTGTAGCTCTAGAAAGGAATTAAGTGTAAATATGAAACCTATTATGTAAGAAAGAGTAAACAGTTTCCTCGTATTAATATAATTATCATAAGTTTTCTTTAAAATTCGCTGATCTGTTAGGAAGGTTTTGATGTGTCTGAGTGTGTTCCAAAGAATAGCAGTGTGAACTCAGTTCCAGTATATTTGTGTTTAAGATATGGACAGATGAATGTTTTTTTAGTTGAATGTGATGTATTATTTTAACAGAAAAATTGTTTTTTGTTTTGGTAAAGGAAGCCTTAAAAATGTCATGTTGGTTTTGGGGTACAAGCGGAAGAATACAGAAGGTGCCCAAGAACAAAAAGGTAACATTAGCATCATTCTCTCTGCTGAAAGGCATGTGTTGTGAGGTCGCCGTACATTGTGCATTGAGAATGCTGATAGCATTCTACATTCAGCAACATCTTCTTAAAAATTTTGTTATATGTATTTAGTCATTTATGTGTATATACATGTGTATTTGTGTGTGTGTGTATGTGTGTGTGGTGTGTTCCTTTGTGTCCTGTATGTTTGGATGCATGCATGTTAAAGATCAGGGGACAGCATGAAGGAGTTGGCTCTATTCTTGCACCATGTGGGTTCCAGAGTTCAGACTCTGATCTTCAGTCTTCAAAGCAAAAACCTTCAGCTGCTGAGCCATCTCATTGGTTCTCATCAGCAATTTTCATTTGAGCTGTAAAAAAGTGTAAATAACTCAGACATTTTCAAAACTAAATTTTATCAGCTTAAGAGTGTTAAATATTTTCTCGAAGTGACAGAGATAACAACCACTGTAAAGTGCCGACTCAACTGAGTTTAAATTAAAGGCAGTATTTTTCCTTACAAATTATTTTCTTAGGAATATCTCTGTGCTGCCCAATATAGAACAATATTTGAAATAACCGTTTCTTTAAGTAAATGGAATGCTAAGTTATAAAATGTACTTCTTAAAATTTAGGAGCTTAATTAATGTGTGATTGACAGTCCCAAGGGGAATTTGTTTTAAAATAGCAGTACCTTAGTACATTCTTTAGGCTGAGTTTATATTTATACATTTGTTCAGAACAAATCAACTTAAGTCAATAAAATGCTTTACAGTGAATCCTTGAAACATAATTTCTTTTATTCCTTACAGAAATACAGTCTTGTTTGTCTGTTTGGGACATCAATCTTCCACATGAAGTACAAAATTTAGAAAAACACATTGAAGTAAGAACAGAATTAGCTGATAAAATGAGAAGAACATCTGTTGACTAGGAGGATAACAGACATCCCTGCCATGGGATTGGAAAATGGCCTTTTTGTTTTTAAAATATATTTTTAAATGTTTACATTGAAAAGTGTATTCTATTCATTGAAAAACTCGTATGTATATGAAGGAATGTGTATGTTTTATGCTTAATTTAATATATGTAAAATATTTATCAGCAAACATGTTTTAAAGAACTATTTAATTTAGTACTATATTTTCTATATGCTTTAACTAATTTGATGAGATAATCAAAAGAAATCTACAAAGCATTTAATTTCAGTATTTATACTAAAATTTATAAGGCAGTCACATTTGTTTTGCTATGCAATATGAAGATAAATCTATTTTAAATTGTTGTTTAAGATGTGGATGTTGCTTGTTTACTATCTGTGGATTCTGCAGAGTAGAATAAAAATATTTGGGCAGCTTCCTATGTAAAAGATTCTTTCATATCTTGTTTTTAAGTGCATTCTCATCATAATTGTAAATTGCCAGATTTTTCAATAATAAAGATTTTTGCTAGGTCAAGAATTATCTTGGGTGCTGATGCAAACTTCATCTAACACAATTTCATCTAAAAGAGAATTAATTCTACTAAAACTGTCAAGAATATGCAGCATAGTTTGTGAGCAAAGATCTGGTGTCCAAGACCTAAAAGGAAACTTTATGAAAACTCCCGCAAAGGAGACATGATGTAAACACAGAGCCCTCATTTCTGGGTACGGCAGTCTCTCTCTTTCCTACTCCACCTTTTGTGTGGATGCCCTAGAGTTTATATACTTAGTGTAAATACAGTGTTCATTTATTCATGTGTATGTTTCTGCTTTTTATACTTACTTATTTATTATGTATTTATGGGTGTGATGAACGTGTATTGTGTGCCATGCACACACATGGAAGTCAGGGGCCACTGGCAAGATTTGGCTGTCTCCTTCCACCATATGGATGTCAGAGATTGGACTCAAGCTGTCAAGCTCAGCGACAAATGTCCTTACTTGCTGAGCATCTTGTTGGCTCTGGCTCCAGGTTTTGTTTGTGGTTCTCAGTGGTAAGGTACACCTCTGGCTACTTGCTTTCTATTTCCTGCCCGATTTTGCTTTTATGCCTCTACTTACATTTTCCCTAAATTTGTGACCCTATCCATGTTCTTTATCTCATATTTATTTGTGTGTGTGTTCTGAAAGTAAGATTTAGATATACATATGTTTTATATTTATACACAAAAAATCTTAGTTTCAAAAGATCATGTTTCTACAATTACTATCAAACCCATTGAGACAAATGTATAGCTTATTCTTCAGTTTGTTGAAGAAGGAATTTTAGCTCAACTGAGCAAAAATAACTGCTCATATAGTCATTTAAATTAGACCCATTATGATCAAATGTCTTCCCACAGTGAGTATTATTATATATGTAATAACTTGAGAAACATTTCTTAGGAAAAACGCTCGTGGTAAGGTCACATACCATGGCCAATTCTCATCATTTCAAGCTGCTTCCCATAAGAGGATAACAAAGAGAACTGGCTAGAGTTTTAGGTATGAATAATTGTTTTCTATTAAGGTTAATCAAATTCTTAACAGGGAAAAAAATTCTAGTCTTTGTGGTGACATAACCAGCTTCATTACATCATTACCAACAGAAATTCAGTCATGACAAATTATTCATGCTGAGACTCAATCCTGTGATAATTTCCCTCATTGAGCAAAGGCCTCATGTCCAAGACCTAAGAGGAATCTCTATGGATACTGTTTAAAAGGAGGCATGACATCAACACAGAGGCCTCAAGTCTGAGAATAACAGTCCCCCTCTCTTTCTACTCCACCTTTAAATGTGGATGCCCTAAAATATATATCATTAGTGTAACTGCAGTGCTCATTTCTTCATGTGGTATATTTTTTCTTGGTGTGTGCACTTTTTTAAAACCAGGTAGCTACAAAATATGTAAAAGAACATTGTATAATCATGTACAAACATGCAATGGTAAAATAGTGCTACTCCTCATATGGAGCTTTGTGTTCAGCCATGTGTAGGTAATGCGTGTAGGGAGGTGAAAGCAGTACTTTTCCTGGGGGATTTAGGAGCCACCTCAATTCCATTTTCTATAACACAAATAGTTGCTCAAACATAGTATTTTTTCATTTCTCTGATGACTGAGGATGTTGAACATTTCCTTAAGTATCTTTTACCCATTTTAGATTCCTCTGTTGAGAGTTCTCTGTTTGGGTATGTACTCCATTGTTTTTATTGGATTATTTGTTCTTTTGATGACCAATTTCTTGAGTTCTCTGTATATTTGGGAGATCAGACCTCTGTCTGATGTGGTGTTGGTGAAGATCTTTTCCCATTCTGTAGGCTGTCGTTTTGTCTTGTTGACCGTGTCCTTTGCTTTATAGAAGCTTTTCAGTTTCAGGAGGTCCCATTTATTAATTGTTTCTCTCGGTGTCTGTGCTGCTGGTGTTATATTTAGGAAGTGGTTTCCTGTGCCAATGCATTCAAGTGTACTTCCCACTTCTATAAGGTTCAGTGTGGCTGGCTTTATGTTGAGGTCTTTGATCCATACACCTGTAAAAATGACCGAGATCAAACATGATGACAAACTTATGCTGGAGAGGTTGTGGGGAAAAGGGAACACTCCTGCATTACTGGTGGGAATGCAAGCTGGTACAACCCCTATGGATGTCAATGTGGCGATTTCACAGAAAATTAGGAAACAACCTTCCTCAAGCCCAGCAATACCACTCCAAAGGATTCTCAATCATGCCACAAAGACATGTGCTCAACTATGTTCATAGCAGCACTGTTTGTCATAGCCAGAACCTGGAAACAGCCTAAATGTCCATCAACTGATAAGGAAAATGTGGTACATTTACGCAATGGAGTACTACACAGCAGAAAAAAATAATAACATCTTGAATTTTGCAGGAAAATGGATGGAGCTAGAAAACATTATTCTGAGTGAGGTACCCCAGACACAGAAAGACAAAGACAATTATCACATGTACTCACTCATAGGTGGTTTTTAAACATAAATCAAAGAAAACCAGCTTACAAACCATAATCCCAGAGAACTTAGACAACAATGAGGACACTAAGAGAGACTTACATAGATCTAGTCTCCATGGAAAGTAGAAAAATTGATTGATTTCTGGTGAATGGGGTTTCTAGATGGATCACTAGAAATCTGCAGGCTTTGGGCAGGGAAGGGAGAATGGCTTCAAGCAGTTGTTAGTTGTACTAGAATTCTTGCTCCACTACTAGCAAGGACTTGGTGATTGATGCTGGAGTACATCTTTCCCCATTATCATATTTCCAAGATGTTTTCTGTCTTTCTCTCACACATCAGACATGTATAGTTTGAGAAAACTTTTCCCAGAGACAGAAGCAATACAATAAAATTTGAAATTTTCTAATTCAGAATGAGTTGAAACCTTGTTTTCCATTGTTTTCATTTGCCCAGCCATTGCTTCTGTAACAGCATAAGATGTGGGTGTGTTACAGATGTTACACTTGGTTCTTCTGATCTTTCAAGGCTTAATCTTTGGCTTTGAAGCATAGGCAGGAGGTCCTGGAGCCAAGGGCTTGCTGTAGGAACAGAGTCCTGAGCAGAGACAGGAACAATGGGAGCTTCCTAATCCGTTGTTCCCTTGACATTTGTTGTCCAGCTTTACCCAGGGAGATGCTGTGTGCTGAAGACTTGGCCTAAAGAGTAGGGAGGAAGAAAGACTTTCTTTCAGTGTGTGCACACTGAGCTATTGCCTTGCTTCTGTGATAATCTGCTGTGCTATAATACTTACACCAGAAACCTAAACTCTACACAATACCCCCTATAAGTTATTTCAGTTGATCGTCATTGTATCTGTGCTCTTTAACACCACAAAACAGTGTGGTTCCCATTTAGAGACAAAAATAGAACAGTATGATAAAATGGGTGGTTGAAGAAGAAACTATAAAAATTAAAGCTAGCACTCAGGTACCTTTAAAAAATGTATACTGCCAAATACTGACATTTATGACAATTTCTCATCCCTTGACAACTTGATTCTAATGTATGGGAAACACTTGAATATAAGAGAGTTATAAAATAACTGTTGACAGAGCATTTACATAAAATTAAATATAAAACTATTGAAGTTCTTGGAGAGGGTCTTAGGAAGAAAAGAGACATTCAAATTCTATCTTCCATGTTAAGAAACACAAAAGGAACCTAGAACTTTAAGTAAATAACTAAGGATTTTACCCCATTGCATTGCAAATTGTATCCTGCAAGTTGATTTAGAGTATTTTCTATTACTATTTTTTAAACATACATGGTAGGAATTCAATATACTGAAATTAACTTCAGTATTACTTTAAAAGTGAGGTAGAAAGAAAAAGAAAGGAAGGAAGGAAGGAAGGAAGGAAGAGAAAAAAGACAAGGGTAGCTATGAATCTGAAAGACCTTGCTCTAAGTCTTGGCGTCATTATTTATGAGTTCATCAAACTGTAGTAAGTTACCCAAAGAGCTGGTTAAGTTTTCCACTGACTGTAATGCCAAGGATAGTGTGTTGGAAAGAAAGAGTGTGAATTGATATGAAAGTCAAGCGTTAAGACCACATTCTATGCTAACTCTCGATTTAACTTCTGACCCTGTCTTTCGATCTCTGTGTAAGAGGTCAGCAACTGCATGCGCATGTGGGCAGAATAACCAGTCAGAAGAATAGTCTGCGGAAATAATGCCAATTGGTCTCCAGATTCACACAACTGAAGTTATCTTTATAACTAGACTCTTGGATCAGGTGTGCAGCATGTGGTCGTGAACTTTGGCCTGTGAGAAAGTGCTTCCCAGTTTGACATCACCCATATTCTGTGTATACTACCCCTAAATCAGTCTCCAATCTAGGACCTGACAAGAGTCCATTTCCTCAGTTAGTTTACTTTAAAAGAAAAGTCAAGTTCCTTGCCTCAACTTGTATCTTGACTTACTCAGTTTATTATATGGTGAACAGCTAGGTAGGCTTAGGGTCAGTTCCTAGACATGCATAGAAAATGTGGTTTTCTCTCAGACATGTCTATTGAGGGATAGGCTGAATCAAGGATGTTTCTCAGGCCCTCATGTATGAAGAAGGAATGTAGTTCCTTCTTTAAAACAGCTGCATGCTTGGCAGAGCCAGCTTAGGGTCGGGTCTTGGAATTTTTTCTCTGTAGCCCTGATGTACTGTTACTTCTCTAAGCCAGAAATAGGCTTAATAGAGCCAGCAATGGTCTGGGGCCAGGGCCTTGGGGAACTGTGGCTTCAGATTCTGAAAACCTAACTCTTCCTACCATAGGGGCTCTGGTTATCAGTTCCAAAGCTGCTTTGGGCTCAGTCTGTGTTCCTCTTGTGCAGTGTTGTTTGGTTACCTTCCCCCTGACATAGTCCCATTGTATGACTGTTTCTGCTGCCTTTGTCTCATCCCCTACCCCAGAAATAGTATATAAGAAGCTGTGTCCTTAATAAGCTTGCTTGGCCTATGACATCTTGTACAAGACCTCCCAACCCCAGCTTTCCTATCTATCTTCTTAGCTCCTGGCTAGTTGTGAGTGTCAGCTTGACAAGCTAGAATCATCAGGGAGGAAGGAGCCTCTATTGAGGAAATGCCCCCATGAGATCCAACTGTAAAGGCATTTCCTCAATTAGTGATGGGGGGTGGTAAGGCCCAGCCCATGGTGGGTGGTGCCATCTCTGGGCTGGTGGTCCTGGGTTCTATAAGAAAGCAGGTTGAGTAACCAATGGAAAGCAAGCTGTAAGCAGCACCTGTCTATGGCCTCTGCATCGGCTCCTGACTCCAGGTTCCTCCCCTGCCCAAGTTCCTGTCCTGAGTTCCTTCAGTAATGAACAGCAATGTGGAGTGTAAACCAAATAAACCCTTACCTCCCCAACTTGCTTTTTGGTCATTGTGCTTCATGGCAGCAATAGAAACCCTAACTAAGGCATAGGGGGTGTACATGTGTGAGCATGAGTGTGCTCACCATGTCCAGGTCCCTGTGTAGACATGGATGACACTGGGGTGTCTTCTTCAATTGATTCTCTGCCATTTTTGAGATACTATCCCTCACTGAACTTGAAGATCACTGTTTGGGATAGACTGCCATGCCAATAAGCTTCTTGGATAGCCTTATCACCCACCCTCCAGTGCTGTGGTTACAGACTCATGTCTCCATGCCTAGTTTTTCCATGAATGCTTGAGATCAATTCAGGTCCTCATACTTCTGCTGCAAATAATTGTAACCACTGAGCCATTCCCTTCTCTTTTTATTGTGGCAGAGTCTCATGTAGTCCAGGTTGACCTTGAACTCACTATATAGGCAAGGATGACATTGAACTTCTGATACTCCTAATCTATCTCCTGAGTGCTGGTATTACAGGTATGTGCCACCACAAATGGCTTTTATGTGGTGCTGGGCATTACAGACAGGACCCTATGTGTACTAACTATGTAATCAGCCATGCATACTCAACTAAGTGGGCTACATCCCCGATATGTGTGCTCTATTCTGAGTAGGATAAAGTTCCCTGCAGCAGAGGGATAGAAAATGTTCTGGTTTTGTTTTGTTTTTAATTGTTGGAGATCAACAACAACATATGAGAACAGCATTAATATTTAAGGTGATTGGATAGAAATTACTTTAGCACAAGAAGGTGAGTTTTTCTTTATGTCACTTTCATATCCCACATGTATGATCATGAACCTTCCTTTACCTGTTCTGCCCCACCCTTCAAAAAGGAACTCTCCTTGCATATGCTTCACATTCTCTGTGTCTGGTGACTAGCCCCATGCCCATGACACAGAGTTTCATAAGTGAATGTTCGCATCCAAAGCTTTGTATACATTTCTAGATAGTCCTTTCTTCCTGCAGTAGGAAATTATAAAATAAATTAGATCACATTTCAGTTGTGTGCCTTTGTGCTTGAGTAAAGCTGGGAGTCTCTTTGACATTTAGCACATTGTATTTACTAAGAACTATTTCATGTCAAAGATAAATACCAGATGTAGTCACATATATATATGTAAAGACACATGCTACCAATACTGTAAGTAAATTATTATGCTTTCCAGACAACTCAATCACATTTTGTGCAGCTTCCATGAACTACTTTATACACTCTGATTTCCCAAAAGGTAATTACTATGAGTCAGTTATAGAGCTGCCCGCCCACTGCCTGTTGGCTGTCTATTTTTCCTCCTTCTCTTTGGAATATTGACTTTACATTAAAGAGAATGGCTTTCCAGGTGTTCTTAGTTTCTGTCTCTACATAAATGTGCCTATAACTTATTTATTTTTTCCAAATAACTTTCTACTTTAAAAGTAACGCAAATAGAAAAAATATTTAAAATGCTAGGATTTTTTTTAAAGATACACTTTTACATTAAGGAAAAATATGAGGAAATAATATAAGTTTTAATTAGTAGTTACAGCCAGGTATGTCAGAAGACAGTGAGTAAGATCCTGCCTGAATCAGACCCAACCTCCAGGCCCAGTCAAGCTCTTACCACTTGCACCAGGACCCAGCCCATCTTACGTGACAAGCACACTCCCCAACCCTCAGAATTAGCCTAGGTCCCATATCC
The DNA here is from genome assembly GCA_004026605.1 of Ondatra zibethicus. Classification (NCBI taxonomy): domain Eukaryota; kingdom Metazoa; phylum Chordata; class Mammalia; order Rodentia; family Cricetidae; genus Ondatra; species Ondatra zibethicus. The sequence continues at coordinate 31,830 of PVIU01019759.1, forward strand.
AGCTCCCCAATCTAGTTAGGTGAACCCCAGCCACACTGTCGCCAACCTCCTGGCTTGGAACAGAGCACACATCCTGTATGCTAATCTAGCCCTCTATATAGATGTAGTGGCACTTACATGGTCAGTAACCAAGAGCTATCTAATTGTATTTAAGGCCCACTCAACAGGAGGGAAATACTGGCTCAGGAAACGTAGCTAACTGCCTGGGGTTAGTGAAGACTTGGATCTCCAGACAAGACCTTCCAGTGCCTCTTCAGTAAACCAGTGTAACTCCTAACTGTGTTGTAAATACTCACCCAAGTACCCACACATGAATGTAGCTCTCAGACCTCATCAAGGCAGCTCTTCGCTGCAGCAGATGAGGACCGTTATAGGAAGCCACAACTGGTGAAGGTGCAGAAACGACTGATCACGGGGTGCCCAGGCCTACTGATACATCCGCAACACCACCCACACACCGAAGGTGCAGGGAACGTTATGAAAGATGGAGAGAATGATTTTTAAAAGCCAAAGGACCAGGAAGTCCCCTGTATGGTTGTGTCTTCTAGAAATGACAGGGAGGCTACACTTGCCATACCATTGCAATGTGGTTGCCTAAGCAAGACCAGAACATGGCAACACCAACAGATATGTCGGTGTGAAAGGATGGAGCAGGGACATCTCAGGGATCTACACCGCTTGGGGCATAGTTAAGATCTCTCCCTGTCTTTTCCTACAACTGGAGTTTAGCTCCCAGCTGCTCACAACTTCCTCTAACTTCGACTCTGGGGGAACAGATCTTTTCCTCTAACCTCTGTGGGTGCTCACACACATGTGCTACCACACACATGTAAAATAAAATAAAATCTTAAAAAAATATTAAACCAACTGGGAAAACTATCTTCCTAGTAAGTCTACATTGGCAAAAGAACTAATCTCCCTTCTTTTCCTTTGGCATGTAAGGATCTAAAAAGTGTCTACTGAGGCCCTGGGCTTCTGGATCTCTGTACATTTGCACATTCATGTGAGGAAGTCAAAGAAGTTAAATATGTAAATTTTAAATATGTAGAGTTAAATATGCAAATACATGTATTTATGAGTGAAATAGAGAGGAACACTTTGTTCAGATTCTCTTGATTCTCAGTTCCTAAGTGACTTCAGAGCTTTACATTTGCTGATAAGAGGAAAGAATTTCAAACCTTGAAGCTCACCCGAGGAGCCAATGTCCTGTTGAGTTAATTGAGTGATGGGCTGAGCTCCTGGACCATGGACCAGGGATAGCAGGGAGAGGAGGACTAGTGAGCCATGCACATGACTTTGTGAGACAGCCATTCCTTACTTTGTTCAGAATTGATTTGGCTATCCAGAGTCTTTTATAGTTTCCTATGAATTTTAGGGCTCTTTCCCCTGCTTTTGGTCAAGAATTTCATTAGAATGTATTGAGTCGATAAGTTAGCCCTTGTAACATTGTCTTTTCACAATATTAATTTGGATAATCTGTGAACATGGAAATGTTTCTGTTTTTATGTTTTAGTCAATTTTTGTTTGTATTTTACAGCTTTGACTTTGGAAGTTACCTGCTTTTTTGACTAGATTAATTGATAGGTATATGATTTTGAAGAGCATTGTGAGTGGGACTGTTATATCAATTTCTCAGTAAGTTTATTGTGTTGCATAGAAAAACTACTGTTTTTGCTTGTTTGAGTCACTGATTCTCCTTGTGGCAGTCTGACGTCAAACTCTATGTAGCCCAAGGTCCTTGGCTAGGTGAACAATCTTGGCACTCAGAAGAGAAATCTGTATGGTTTACTCAGGGAAAGACAACTGCCCACACTTTTGCTGAGATGCTTGTATACACAAGTGTTGGGTCTTGTTTTACAGTCTAATGGAGTAGTCTGTGTCTTTTAACTAGAGAATTAAGACCATTTATACACAGGATTATTACAGAAAAGTCTGCATTAGGACCTTGTGCTGTTGCTTTTCTAATGCCAGATTCTTAGTTCCCACTCATTTGTCTTTAGTGAGATTTCTCTCCTTTTTGCCCTTGATTTTACTAATCTCTGTCTTCTATAGTCAGCATTCATTTAAGTATCTTTTGCAATGCTAACTTAATAATCATGATTTCTTTTTTTATTGATTTTTATTGATCTCTACATTTTTCTCTGCTTCCCTCTCTGCCTCTCCCCACCCACTCAACACTTTTCCCAGGTCCCCATGCTCCCAATTTACTCAGGAGATCTTGTCTTTTTCTACTTCCCATGTAGATTAGATCCATGTATGTCTCTCTTAGGGTCCTCATTGTTGTCTAGGTTCTCTGGGATTGTGATTTGTGGCCTGGTTTTCTTTGCTTTATGTTTAAAAATCACTTATGAGTGAGTGCATGTGATAATTGTCTTTCTGGGTCTGAGTTACCTCACTCAAAATGATGTTTTCTAGCTCCATCCATTTGCCTGCAAAATTCAAGATGTCATTTTTTTCTGCTGTGTAGTACTCCATTGTGTAAATGTACCACATTTTCCTTATCCATTCTTTGGTTGAGGGGCATTTTCTGAGATTCCATCTTACACCTGTAAGAATGGCAAAGATCACAAACACTGATGACAACTTATGCTGGTGAGGATGTGGGGTAAAAGGAACACTTCTGCATTGCTGGTGGGAATGCAAGCTGGTACAGACCCTTTGGATGTCAGTGTGGCAATTTCTCAGAAAATTAGGAAACAACCTACCTCAAGACACAGTAACACCACTTTTGGGTATGTATCCAAAGGATGCTCAATCATGCCACAAGGACATGTGCTTAACTATATTCATAGCAGCATTGTTTGTCATAGCCAGAACCTGGAAACAACCATGAGTTCTTTCAGTCTATGGTTACTTTAGAAGGTCTTTATTTATTTTTTAATTTTGAGGATGACTGTTGGGTATAGCGACATGGCTTGGCAGTTATTTGTATTCCAGTCCTTGAAATGCATAACCTCACTTTCTCCTGGCTTGAGAATTTAGGCTGACAACTTAGCTGTGATTCTGATAGCTTCGCCTTTACAAGTGACTTGCAGTGTGCCTTTTGCAGCCTTCCCCTTTCTGTCTTTATACTCTCAGCATTTTCAAGCAGACACAACGCTTCCAATTGTCTTGTCTGTTTTGAGTTTTGAGTGGTTCATACACCTGGATGTCCTTATCTTTCCAACTTTGGGGAAGGAATTCCGATACTACTTTACGAAATTTACTAAGTAGGTTTCTATGTTTTTAACTTCTGCCTTAGTGGTCCCGTCTATGTGAGAAGTTCTAAGTGGACATTTCCCTTTGTGGCAAAGGTCTTGTACGTGAAGGATCTAACTCTCATTCCGATGCTGTCTTTTCCTTGGGCCCTTGCCCTAGTTTTGGTGTTTGCCTATTACGTACTTAGCTTTTTATTACCAAATATTTTGCTTCATGTTCTCAGAATAAAAACCTTTCATTGAACTGCTTTTTTACATCCTGCATATGTACTCACTCATTAGTGGACCCTAGCCATAAAATAAAGGACACTTAGCACTTAGCTCACAAGCCCAGAGAAGCCGAATAGCAAGGTGAACCCAAAGAAAGCGTATACAGATCCTCCTGGAAGTTGGAAGCAAACAAGATCATCAGGCAAAAGTTGGAAGCCCAGGGGCAGGGATAGAGGTGGGGGGTAGAGTAGTAGGGGAAGGGAAGAGGGGGAAGGGGAAGGGAGAAGGACTGGGGAGAGCTTGGGGGAGTGGGAGCGTGGAGATGGAGGAAAGGTGGACATTGGAGAAGGGAATAAGGTATCTACATTAAGGGAGTCATTTTAGGGTTAGCAAGATACTTGGCCCTGGA
>PVIU01019760.1:0-35629 GCA_004026605.1 Ondatra zibethicus
AGTTTCCCGATTACACTTCCTGTCCACTCAAGTAATATTGTTTCCCTTCTCAGATCTCTGATGGAGTTGAAGATTAAATAATGATAGTTACCTTCCTCACAGTTTAGCCAAGCTTAATTTCAATGTAATACTTAGACTCCTTAAAATAGAATGTTTATTAAAACTTCTGTTATGCATTCCTTGCTTAATATTGTTTATTATTTGTAATTTTGCATTTGGTGTCTGTTCCAATTGTATATAGCTATGTTGGGTTTGGATTAATCCTGATTAGACAGAAGGGGGAGATGATGGGGGAAGAGCCACTAGCCAATCACATCAAGTTGGGGTGTGGCTACTGGGACCCCAGGTAGAAAATCGGGAGAACACAGGTACGCTCTCTCTCCATGCGGTGTCCGCCAGAGGGATTGGATCGCGACTTTGGTAGAGTGAGTTCCCCTTTTTCCTTTCATTAAAAATACCTGTTTCTATTGAGCTGGCTTGGTTATTGATTTGTGCAGACTTGATAATTCCTCAACAGTGGAATATATACACATTAGAATACTACTCAGCAGTAAAAAAACAATGACATCCTTAAATTTGCATGCAAATGGATGGAAATAGAAAACACTATCCTCAGTGAGATATACCAAACCCAAAAAGATGATTATGGTATGTACTCACTCATTAGTGGACCCTAGCCATAAACAAAGAACATTAAGCTTATAGCTCACAAGCCTAGAGAAGCCAAATAGCAAGGTGAACCCAAAGAAAAACATATATATATCCTCCTGGAAATTGGAAGCAAACAAGATCACAGGGCAAAAGGTGGAGGCACGGGAATGGGGATGGGGTGGAGGTGGGGGGGGTGAAAGGGAGAGAAGGAGGGAGAATGGAGAAGGGATGGACTGGGGAAAGCTTGGGGGAGTGGGAGGGTGGAGATGGAGGAAGGGTGGATATTGGAGAAGGGAATAAGATATCTACATTAAGGGAGTCATTTTAGGATTGGCAAGAGTCTTGGCTCTAGAGGGGATCACAGGTGTCCACGAGGATGTCCCCAGCTAGGTACTTGGGCAGCAGAGGAGAAGGTGCCTGATCTAGCCTTGTCCCATAGTCACATTGATGAGTATCTTGATCATCACCATAGAAATTTCGTCCGATGGATGGAGATAGAGACAGAGACCCACATTCACATCAGAACAATGGACTGAGCTCCCAAGGTCCAGTCGAAGAGCAGAAGGTGGGAGAAGATGAGCAAGGAAGTCAGGACCGGGAGAGGCTGGTCCACCAACCGAGACAGTGTGCCTGATCTAATGGAAGCTCACCAAAACCAGCTGGACCAGGACTGAATGAGCATATGATCAAACCGGAATCTTTGAATGTGGCTGTCAATGGGGGCTGACTGAGAAGCCAATGATAATGGCACTGGGACCTATCTCTTCTGCATGTATTAGCTTTTTGGGAATCTAGTCTATTTGGATGCACACCTTCCTAGGCCGGGATGTAGGGGGCCTTGGGCTTCCCACAGGGCAGGGTACCCTGCTCCCTCTTAAGGAAGCAGGGGGAGGGAGGAGGGTTAGTGGGGGAATGGGAGGGGACTGGGAGAAGGGGAGGAAGTGTAAATTTTTTGAATGAAAAATAAAAGAATATTAAAAAAACAAAAAAAATAAAAAAACAAAAAAAATTAAAAATAAAACAGAATCACATTTCTGTGGCCAGACTGTAATGATCTGTCCTGTCCCTTTAGGGGACAAGCCACACCCACTCCCTTCCCCCCTTGAAGATCAGGCAAGCTGATCTTCAAGTTCTAGTCTGAGTCTCTCCCAGAGAGGCAGCTGCTGCTTTGTCTCCTTTCCTCTCTCCTCCTCTGTTTCACACACTCTCTCTGTGTCTCTCTCTCTTTCTCTCTCTCTCCCTCCCTTTCTTTATCCCTCCCTCCCTCTCTCTTTCTCTCTCTCTCTCTCTGCCCCTCTCACTGCTCTTCTCCCCTTCTCTCTTTTCCCCTGGCTGCTCTCATGACCTGCTGCCTGCTGCAGCCACTCGGGGACATGCAGCATTTTTACTTAAACCATAACAATTGTGCCATTTCTTGGCCAGGCTCTCCACATTCCCTCCAGCCTGTGGGTGGGCCAGCTGAGGACTCATGGAACCCTGTGCTCGAGAACCAGGTTTCTTTATAACAGCTCTCTATTCCATCTTCCTGAGCACAATTTCTATGCACACCACAGGCTTCAATTGGTGAGTTTCCCCATTCTGGTCAGCTTAACCATTTCTCCAAACCCAAAGAATTGACCATTGAGCTCTTGGCAATCTTCTGGTGTTCCTAGAAATGGGGGGACAGCCCCAACCATGGTCTTTATGGCTACAGTTGAGCCCTTCACCAACATTCATTTCTAGATTGCTTCCCTTAGTTAAAATCGTGTTTGGACAACCTGGGATCAGTCCTCCCATGACTGGGGACCCAGGGTCCCTCAGATTTTTTTTCTCCTTTTCTTTTCTTTTGAACCACTCATTAGTGGTCCCCGCCATGGCCTCTCTGGGTTCTGAGTCACCCCGACTGGAGTCAGTCGGGCTTTAGCACCCCACCTGCAGGCAGAGATCACTCCTACAGGCCCTGCGGTGTTCACTGCCAATTTAAACCCCACCTATAGAGGGCAGAAATTCCCTTATAGGCCTTGTGGTGTCGCCATTTTCATTGGTTTCCATGGTTTCAGCTGTGGGTAGCAAGCCATCCATGTCGTCAGCCCAGCCTCCCGCTGGGATGGATGCCTTCTAGAGGCCCTAAAACCCCAGGCCTTAATGTCCTACTTCTTCAGCTCCTACCCTCACTCCACCAGTGTCCCTCCGGCTCCACATTTATGGGAGCTTTCTAACTACTGTCAGCACACAGGCCAATGGAAGGAGTTTCCTCAAACTGTCCCTGCCACCACTACTGCTGCTGACAAGATTGGTTGGATCCACGAGGCAGCTGTTTTCAATTCTAGCCTTTTGCTCCCCTCTGCAGCTTGTGGTATGGTGACTCAGCAACAGGGCAGATCACACCTCTAGGTCTCTCTTATTATTAAACTTAAAATCCCTGCAGCTCAAAATTCGTGGCCTTTCCATACAATATGTGACCACTGCCATTTTGATTGAGGTCAGGTGACCTTACCGTCATCTTAACTGAGTGGCTTTTCCATATAACATGTGACAGCTACCATTTTGACTGAATTCAGGTGACCTTACCACCATCTTAACTAAGGTCAGGTGACCTCACCACCATCTTAACTGAGAGCTAGGTGACCATGTTCTGCCATCTTTACTGAGGTATTCCCTCAGTAAAGTCTCCCAGTGCTGACTCTGTTGCATGTGTGTTTTGTGCAATGGCATGCCTTTGGTAGGGCTCACCAAGAGCATCCACTTCACCCAATTCCTGTTCACTCTGTGTGTGTGTTCATACATGTAACTTAAATGCACCTATGTTTACTGTTAAATGTTATAATTTCCTGTTCATTGCTTCTCATTCCAGACTACAAAAGCAATAAGTCTCATGTTTTAAACCAGTATGTACTTTTAAGTCTCTTACAAAAATACTTTATATTTAATCCAACCCTCATTAAAATATATTAAGATGTTCTCTACTCTTGTCAGTTCTGCCGTTAACCTTCTATTGCAAGCAGCTTTTTCTTATTTCTGTCATTTTACAAGTGTAAATCTTACCTGTTAAGAGCCAGTACAGTCAAGCTCAGACCCAGCTCCCTAGGCAGATTCTATACTGTAGTTACACCTGATAAACAGCCCTCAACTGCTCAGAGATCTGGGAAATATGGCATTTAAATATTTAATTATTAAAAAAACTTTTCCTAACAAAAAGAGACAGGTTGTCTCCTAGCAGCAGCACTTGACTGCATCCAAAGAAGACAGAAGACAAATGGGCAAAAAACAATGTTCATCCGCAATTCGCTTCAACTGCCAAGCACTGACCACTGCCTTTCATCTAAACTGAAGATCTCCAGACAGTGGAAAGAATTAGTGGAATCAACAGCCTAGTTGCTCAGGTCAAGGTAGACCTGTCTTCCTACAGATTTCTTAGCTCACAGGATCTCCTGAAGCCTGGCAGGCCCTGCGCTAAACAGCAAAAGACAAATACAACCTTCAGCGTCCACTGAAAACCCTGAGGAGTAGCTCTAGGTGCCAACCAAGTAAGTTCTCTGTCGTTTTTTAATCAATAACTCAAGTAAATTTTATCCTTCTCAAAGATCTTTAATGCAGTTTGACAGCTGAGAAGTTTTATCAGTTTAAAAGGACAACCTTGCCAAACAAATTTCAGTAAAATACAAATACAAGACCTGAAATTTATAAAGGTGTGAGGACAAATACAAGTTATCAAATTTCTCTCTCACACTGCCTTCCATAGTCTTAAAAATACTTTTCATTGTGCAAAAATATCTGTAACAGTCATTCTGACATAAATATGCTACTATATTTTTATACATTGTGTATGTTTATACAATGTATATGTCTAAAACTTCTGTTTTCACAAACTCAAAGAATTCTTGTAAGTTCCAGGAAGCCAAATTGAAGGATCCACCTTAAACAGGTCAGATATATCCCTCTTAATTCCCTGGTCCTAAAATTTTTTTCAACTTCCAGTCTGAGTCCCTCCTCGTGTGCAGTATACACGGTCTCCTTGCTCTTTGCTGTGTTGCTGAGCACCACAGTTGCCTCAACAGCCCCAGTGCCCTCCTGTCTCACATAACTGAAACATACAAACCAATTTCCTTGTCCATCCTAACGAGGCAACTAACCACAGCAAGTATGTGTTACCTTGAACTGAGTATCAGTTGAATTCTCAATTATGGACTCTTCAAGACAACTCTGTGTGTCAGGATGTTTCTAGATTCACCAAATCTCTCTTTCTCTGTTTGCACCATCTCTCCTCATGTAGCAAGGCCAGATCTAGGGGGTCACAGAACAAGACATAAGAAAGGCTTCTTAACCAATCCTCTGTACTTTGAAATGCATCAGCAATAGTGATGAACTAGCTCTTCCATAATATATATATATGCATCTGGATGCTGGAAGCCAGATGACACATACAAAGAGTGCCAACAGGACAGGCAAAATTGTCACTGTGAGATGAGTAGGAGTCCTGGGGAGGTGGGAATGCCATATGAAGCACCAGGCCCTCAGTAATAGAGCTCCACCGAGCCAAATATTCTCTTGTATGACTTTTTCTATGGAAACATGAAACCAACATCTTTCCATAAGATATCACACCCAGAGTCTATCTTGATATGTTGACCAAGGTTATTTATGGGAGCACCTGTGTGGGTAGAAGCATCCATACACCCAAAGAATCTGGGATGTTTAGTTGAAAGCTTCACCTCAGCCCCCCTGGTACTCCTACACCCAAAGAGTCTGGGCCATTTGGGTGGAAAGTTGTATTCCAAGCCCCCTGCCCTGGGAGTTGCCTCAGTCCAGACTCTATCTGTGAGAATGCCTGTCAAACAGTGACCCCCTTCCCAGAGAGGCTCAAGACTACTCCCACAGGGTATTTAAACTGCCCCCCAGGGAACAAACACATGGTTCCCTGGTCTTCCTTCCCCATCTCCTCTCTGAGGGTCTGGAAGGCTACCTGGGAGTGTTAGAATCCATTTTATAATTTGGTTTGATTTGGTCTGATTTGCATTATTGCATCAATGGAGAGATTTATTGGGCAACAAAAACTTTTCATTTGGAGGTTCCAACAAAGGGGCTGTTTTTTCCCACCAGCCCAGGGCTCCATGTTGGGAAAACACCCTTCTGGTCCATACTTGCTCTCCACCAGGCTAAAATTGGCTTTGTCTGGGTAAGTTTACAATTCCAAGTCATTGCGTTAGGGCCCAGGGCCTCATACGTTTTGGGGGTTGCCTGTTGAAGTCACGGGTTGTGCCAGGTGCCTGACCTGACCAGACAAGGACTGGCCTTGTTCTGGGGGAGGGACAAGGACCTGCCTTGTCCCTGTGGGGTTCCTTCATCAAAAGACATCCTTTCAAGGAATTTCCCACACATATCTGCTTTTGACTCAAATGTTTATCACAATGGATGCATTGTGCTAGGCTTTGAGTCCGAAGTCTTAGCATAGACTTGCTAGATGGGCACTTGCAATTCAAAGCCAGATTCTCAAACGTCCTTGGGCTGGCTTATAAATTGGGGCTATCAGACACCGTACATCCCTTAACAACTAAAAGTTTTTGCCGATGTAAAACAAACAAGCCCCCATGTGTCCATGGTTTCTAGATGCTGTGCTCCCACTCCCACACCCTCTCTCCAACCCTTCTTCCCAGACCTTCTCTAGCTGTTTGTTGTTTTTCTGCATTGCTGGCATAAATGGTCACACTGGGATTCTCTCTACAATGAATCCATTTCCCCCAGTCCTTCCACTCTAAAACTGCATAGGTGTTCCATCCTTATGTTTCTGTTCTCCCTTACAGCATCTACTAGTCTGGTCCTTTATGGGACCACCTGTGTGCTTCCCTGGCTTCTGCAGCCTATACTAGGATTTTAAGTTGGTCAGCTGACACAGGTTCCTAAAACAAACTTTTGTTTCTCTGTCTATTAAAACACTGTGGCCACAGTATGCTTGTTTTATGTCTGTGTGTGTATGTGTCTTTGTTTCCACAGTATGCTTGTTACATGTATGTGTGTGTGTGTGCTTGCTTTAAAATTTGTAAAACTTGTAACTCCAGATCACAACAGCTCTGAAAAAATACAAACACATGGGTAGCCTCTATTTTTGACCTAAGAGCCATCTTTAGTAAGAGTACCCATGTGCACTGGACTTACCAAGGAGACATTCCGCCTCAATTATTTTTTAACCTACCAAAATATTCCTTCTAATCTTCTTGCCTTTTCTAGCATTGGTAAGCTGTAACTAATTGGGTAAAATATACATCTAAATTTAACCTATGTCTAATTTAGATATACCTAAGAGATAATGGTACCCTGACTCTCAAGTGCCTTTACAGATCTGAGAGTATAGCACTTAATAAAAGAGCTTCTTATGACAGAGACATGCCAGCTCCTCTAGCATCCTATAGCTCCTCCAAGAAGATGCATGGTTGCAGAGGACCTTCTGCCTGGAGGCTGGCCTTTAGATATTGCAAAGCCACCCACACAGCAGAAAGCTGTCTTCAACTTCATCAGCTTCCTGGACATTACACTGGTGGATCGATTGTCTCATCCTGCTAAAACAGGTAGAATAACACCCCCCCCCGCCACACATGAAAATCTTTGGTCTCCTGGGCTCAGCAGCTAAAGGCACAAGTATCATTTCTTAGACTGGTGTTCACCAAAGACCACAGAGAGAATAGGGATTGCCTGCATAGCTTAAAAAAAAAAAACTGTCTCATTTCTGCTCATTTATTTATCCCTCCCAGATCTGTCTAATGGCAATTGATGACTTATAGTACTGGTAGCTCATTACCTCTTTTGTTAAGTTTCCTACTAAAAATATAGATAGGTGTGCCTCTTTCACAGGCTTCATAGTCCAGAATTCACAGGTTTCAGATGTATCTTCAGAGGTCCAGAGTTTCCTATTCTCCCTAATTGTCTTCTAAAATGTTCTTGCCTTTTAACCTAAAGCCATAGCCTTTTGCTATGACATCAAGATGTAAATTTGTATCAGTTGTCTTACAGATACCTACAGGTTTCTGGAAAAAAGTTCTGCTGCTGTATCAAAAATCAGATCTGGTAAAAACTAACAACCTCTAGAGCCTATTTTGACCCCATTCTTTTCAAGCATATTTTACAGGTCACTCCTGCTGTCTGGGCCAAGACCAACTTACAGAGGGCCTTCTAGACAACGCCAGCAACTGCACTAGCTCCTGGAACTTCACCATTGGTACCACCTCTACTGCCATAAATGAACACCTACCCAACAAATAAAATCTGGTTTTAAAGAACATATCTTCTCTAATCTCATTTATTCATCCTTGCCTCTCCTGTACAACCAGGGCACTTCTCTGTCCCATTCTTTCTGGCAGTTAATGACCCTTCCCATGGCTAGCCCCATTCATAGGGCCATTAATAACATTCTACTTTTTCTCCTAGCCACCTGCCTTCTCATCTCCCTCAAGGAACAGATGCCTGAGTCTCCAGGATGGCAGTAAACTAGATACCTCTCCAGCCACACCTCCTACTGAGAGTAAGCTTACCAACTCCCAACTCTCCCCTCTCCCATGTCACCCCATGCCTACAGGAAGTAGCCAGACTTGAGCCAGAGCCCCTATACCAAAAGAGTCTTGGATGTTTGTGTGGAAGCATCACCCCAGTCCCTGGCATCTATATACCCAAAGAGTCTGGAATGTTTGGATTAAGGTTTCACCACAGCCCCTGGCACTCCTATACCCAAAGAGTCTGGGATGTTTGGTTGGAAGTGTCACCCCAAACTCTGGCACCCCTATATCCAAAGAGTCTGGGCCATTTGGGTGGAAAGTTCCATTCTAGGCCCCCCTCCTGGGAGTTGCCTTAGTCCTGACTCCACCTCTGAGAAAGTCCATAAAACAATGACCCTTCCCCAGAGAGGCTCAAGACCACTCCCACAGGATATTTAAACAGTTCCCCAATGAACAAACATGTGGCTTCCTGGTCTTCCTTCCCCATTTCCTCACTAAGGCCTGGAAGACCACCTGGGAGTGTTAGTATCCATTAAACCTGGGCCTTTTCTAATTTGGTTTGATTTGGTCTAATTTGGATTACTGCATGGTTGGAGAGGTTTATTGGGCTGTAAAACTTTTTAGTACCTATGAGGGATTACAGATAGGCACATAGAAAGAAGACTTGGAGAACATGGTAATTAAAAGCCACCTCCACATGGCTAATGACTTACACATGCTCCATCATCAGTGTCTTTTGTATACCCTGCACTGAAGAGTCTTCTCACCAGCAGTAGTGGTTACTGCCTATACAAACTTCAGGAGAAGTCCCATGAATCCTGTAGCTTTCTTGGGAGCTTCATGAGCCTCCCTTTATCTTCACAAGGGACCATATCAATCTGGAGGAAATAGCTACACAACATTGCACTCCTTTCTTCAATGATTTCTTTCAGATCATTCTCCCTTAATGTTTCTTGAACCATGTACAGGGTGATATTGGTGCCAACAGTACAGATTATAGCAAAAGACACTTAGTTTCAGTAGTTACACTGGTTATGAGCCTCCACTGTAAGCACTGCCTATTTAAAAAAAATAAGTTTCATTCCACAACCATGGGTGACATCCTCAGAAGTCTATACATATAATGTTTATACTTGTCTATACATGTAATGTTTAGAGGGCAATTTATAAACAAATAACATCCATTTAATGACAATAATAAAATAACAATAGCCTCCTTCCTGGAATCTAGGACTACTCCAGTCAAAGGTTCCAGCCTACTTATACTGCAAAATGTGAATTCTCTCTTGTGATGTGTGGGTTAGCTACAATCAGAAAACAGTTGACTGCACCCCAAACAAATATGGCACTTTCACACTGTCTCAGTTAGGGTTATTAATGCTGTCACAAACCACTCTTATAGTGGGCTTTCTTTTGGCCACCCACCAGTTCCTAAATCAAGACACAGAGACCTTTTATTAGTTATGAATGCTCGGCCTTAGCTTAGGCTCCTTTCTTGCTAGCTCTTTTAATATCTTTGATATGGGATTCCCCTCTGTATGATGTGGATATGTTTTATTGCCATTGGTTAATAAGGAAGCTGTTTTGGTCAATGGCTTAACAGAGTAAACCAGGCTGAAAAGATATATATAGAGAGTAGACAGAGTCAGATGAGAAGCCATGTAGTTGCCGGAGGAGAAATATGGCTGTGTGCTGGTACCAATGAACAATGAGCCTCGTGGTAAAATATAAAATATTAGGAATAAGTTAATTTAAGATATAAGAGCTACCCAGTAAGAAGCATGAGCTAATAGGCCAAGCAGTGTTGTAATAAGACAGTTCTCTGTTATTATTTCAGGTCTGAAAGGCTGGGAAGGTACAAACAGCCTTGCCTAAAGAATGGCACCAAACATGGGACTAACCCACGTGGCAAGCCATACACTTCGGGTCTGGGTGCTTGTATGCCCACTTGGGGTCAGTAAGAAAGTAGCTGAGAACATTCCTGCCGCTCAGCACCCTGGCCTGGGAAAATGACCGGATTGGGTCTGCTAGGTGTGCACAGGCTGTAGATCATGGCAAATATCTGCTGCCTTACACAGAGATATGTCCAGGCCATGCTGCATGGAAGATTTATATTTTACTCAGATAAAAAGGGTTTATATGCTGCATAGTTGTTGATGGAAGCTGCTCCTGATTATTTTGGGTCTGGGTGACTGGGAACAAACAAACAGACTCTGCTTACTTAGCTTAACCTGTTTCTCTTCATCATGTTTTGCCTCATTCATTCCTTCATTCTGTACGTCCTGCTTTCCTTCATTCTGTATGCTCTACTTTCACTGCTTGCTCTGTGTTTGGCTGGCTGGTGGCTGGCTGCCTTACAATCTGGTTCCAGGTGTCTGCCTCTCTTTCTCCCTTGCTCTTTCTCCTCTCTTTCTGCCAGCCTAGATTCCTTCTATTTATTTTCTCTCCCTGACGGCCCCACCTATCCCTCAACTGACTAGCTATTGATTGTTCAGCTTTTTATTAGACCAAACAAGTCTCTTAGTTAGGCAAGGTGAAACAGCAACACATCTTTACATCATTAAACAAATGCAGCATAAACAACTGTAACACACCTTGTGCCTGGGTAAAGTAATATACCACAACACACTATGACTAAAAGCAACTTGGGGAGAAAAGGATTTATTTGACTTACATATCACAGTCTTTGAGAGAATCCAAGGCAGCAATTCAAACCTAGTGGTAGCAATCTGGAGGCAGGTGCTGATGCAGAGGCCATGGAGAATTTTTGCTTACTGACTTGTTCATTATGGCTTACTCAGCCTGCTTTCATATAGAATCTAGGACCACCAGTCTAGGGGTGGCCCCAACCACAGTGGGTTGGGCCCTCCCACACCAGCCACTAATAAAAAATATCCCATAGGCATGTTTGTTTACAGCCTGATCTTATTGAGGCATTTTCTCAATTGAGGTTCCCTCCTCTCAGATGTCTATAGCTTGTGTCAAGTTGACATAAAACTAACCAGTATACCTACCATCAAGTGTTGTGGGATATCTGTACACTGTGTGAAAATGTATTGCTGTGATTGATATAATAAAAAGCTGAACAGCCAATAGCAAGGCAGGAGGTATAGGCAGGATTTTGAAGGAGAGAAAGAGGAGGAGAAATCTAGGCGTCTGAGAGAGGTCAGGAGACACGGAAGAACAGGATGGGCATTACATGACAGAATGTAGATTATAAAAATGGGACAATTTAAGTTATAAGAACTAGTTAAAAACAAGCTTAAATTAAGGCCAAACTTTCATAATTAATAAATAATATCATTATTTGAGAGCTGGCTGGTAGGACAGAGAAAGACTCATTTGCCATGGTATAATCCTTCTGTACATTGTGTAAATTATGCTGTGATTTGTTTAATAAAAAACCTGACTGGCCAATATCTGAACAGGACAAGGTTAGATGGGAAAATCAAACTAAGGACACTGAAAATAAGAAGGGCAGAGAGTCACCAGCAATACACAGAGAGGAAACAGGAGGTACAAGATGAAAGTGAGGTAACGGCACATGGCAGAATGTAGATTAATATAAATGGGTTAATTTAAGTTATAAGAGCTAGTTAGCAATAATCCTGAGCTGTAAGATGAGCATTTATAATTAATAATAAATCTCTGAGTGGTTATTTGGGAAACAGCTGGTAGAACAGAGCTGGTTGTGGTCCCAACAAAAAACTCTGCCTACAAATGGCACCCATATGTCCAGCACTTGCATTCGTATAAGACCTGAGAAAACTTTGAAAAGGTTTTAATCACACAAAACTGGAGTAAAACATGGCTTCCTAATCCCATGTCTCTCATGCAGGGTCCAGTACAGAGACACCTTTCCCGACCACTGCCTGTAGACTTGAACTGCTAGCACAGCATCACCAAAGAGAATCCTGTCAATACGCCATAAACTAAGCCACATGGTGTGTTTAAGTTTTGCTCATGCAGACAGAAAAGATGACAGATATCCAGGAAAAACAGATCCAGGACCAGAAAACAGCATCCTTCCCACCCACTCCCACCGTCCCCCACCATGTTGGTGACCAAAGGAGCCACAGGCACCACATGCAACGACTGGAGTGAGAGATGGGTACACAGCAATATAAGAATACACTCAACAACATGAAGAGCAAAACGGCAGCACAGAAACTAGTGGTTGTGCAACAGCAAGACCTGACCTCCCATCACAGAATAATCAGAAGAAAACAACCTTAAAAATAACTTTATGAGATGATAGAGGCCCTTAAAAAGAAAAAATAAAATTCCCTTAAAGAAATAGAGGAAAAATACAAACATAAAATCAGAAGAAATCAATAAATCCCTTAAAGAAAGCCAAGAAAACTGTTGGGTCCCTTGAGGACAGGCCTTCACACCCCACTTGATCTGTTTTGCACTCTTGTGGTTGGTTGAAAACAGGAACAAAAACAGGAACAATATGTTGTTTTCAGTAATGTTTCTAAGGATGTTTACCCCTAAGCCATGTGAGTTGCGGTGATGAGCTTCCTGCTTTTGCTGGCTTGGCCTCCCCTACTGAGGGCTATATACACTGTGTGAGAAAGTGGAATAAAGGCTTGTCTGCAGAACCTGAAGTTGTGCTGTGAGTTAATCCCGACATCTCTCGCTCAGAAGAACTACAGTTGCTGTGCTGGCGTGGCAGAAAACAAAGACAAAAAAAAAAAAACAAAAAAAACAAAAAACAAAAAAAAACAAGACTTGAAAACTGAAATAGAGGCAATAAAGAAAACACAAATTGAGGGAATTCTGGAAATGTAAAATCTGGTAAACAAACAGGAACTACAGATGCAAGCATAACCAACAGAATACAAGGGATAGAAGAGAGAATCTCAGGCATTGAACATATGCCAGGAGAAATAGATTCATTAGTCAAAGGTAGTGTTAAATCCAACAAATTCTTAACAAAAAAGAGCCAGGAAATCTGGGACACCATAAAAAGACTAAGAATAATGGGGGTAGAAGAAGGAAAAGAATTCCAGCTCAGAGGTGTTATGATTTAGCTGCCCTTACTCCCCCTGACCAACAGTGGAACTTCCTTGTGGTCTGTAATTGACAAGGATGTTTGTGTTCTTTCTGGTAGGTGGTTTTCCACAGAAGCAGTAGAGGTATAAAAGGCTTTTAGCTCAGGGCAAAATAAAGGTTGCTGTTCTTCCACCTGAAAAGAAGCCCCTGTGTCTCAATCCTGGCACCACCCCCACCCTACCCCCACCCCCCCACCCCACCCCCGCCAGGCCGTGCTATTACAGAAAAACAAATAGACTGAACTGTAGCATGACTAATAAAAACCCAGAGATAGATATTGAGGTTCAGAAAAGCAAAGCAGTTAAGATATTAGAGAGTTGTTACCTCTTCCAAGGCTCAGACTAACAAAAGGTCAATCCTGTCCTCAACGTGACTACAGACTGCAATGTTCTCCACCAAACCTCAGCTTGTAATTGTCTCCTTCCACCTTATATTCCTCTCTCTACCCAGCAATATCACTCCTGTCTCCACCTCCCTAGTGCTGGGATTTAAGATGTGTGATCGCAAGTGCTGGGATCACCTTTGTGTGAGCTCAGCTTCTCTTTTAGACAGATTCAATCTTGTGTAGCCTAGGATGGCCTTGAATCCTGGGATCAAAGGCATGTGCCACTAGTCCCTGGCTTCTAGTGAATTAGCTCTGCACTCTGATCTTCAGACAAGCTTTACTTATTAAAACACAAATAAAATATCACTATACTGGACCAAATGTCTCCTCTCCATATAGTAATCAAAACACTAAACATGCAGAATAAAGAAGGAATATTAAGAGTTACAAAAGAAAAGGGCCAAGTAACATATAAAGGCAGACCTATCAGAATTACACCCAACTTCTCAATGGAAACTCTGAAAACCAGAAGATCCTAGACAGACATTCTGCTGACATTAAGAGACCATGGATAGCAGCCCAGACTACTATACCCAGCAAAGCTCTCAATCACCATAAATGGAGAAAACAAGATATTCCATGACAAAACCAGATTTAAACAAAACCTATCTACAAATCCAGCCCTACAGAAAACACTAAGAGGAAAATTCCTACCCAAGGAAGTTACCTGTACCCACAAAAACAAAGTCAATAGATAACCTCAAACCAGCAAACCCCAAAGAAAGGAAACACACAAACACTATCACCACCACCAAAACCAAAAATAACAGAAATTGACAATCACTGGTCATTAATATTGCTTAATATCAATGGACTCAATTCACCTCTAAAAAGACATAGGCTAACAAAAGGGTTTGAAAATAGGACGCATCCTTCTGCTGCATATAAGAAACACATCTCAACTTCAAAAATAGACATTACATCAGAGTAAAGGGTTGGGAAAAGAATTTCCAATCAAATGGATCTAGGAAACACACAAGTGTAACAATCCTAAATTCTAACAAAATAGATATCAAACTAAAGTTTATGAAAAGAGATGGAGATTCACATTCATCACAAAAAAGTCCATCAAGATTAAGTCTCAATTATGAATATATATGCCCCAAACACAAGGACACTCACATTGGTAAAAGAAGCATTACTAAAGCTTAAATCACACATCAAATCCCACACATTAAGAGTGGGAGACGTCAACACCCCACTCTCACCAAAGGACAGGTCAGCCAGAAAGAAACTTAACAGAGAAATAAGGGAACTAACAGATGTTATGACTCAAATGGACTTAACAGATATCTATAGAACATTCCACTAAAACACAAAAGAGTATACCTTCTTCTCAGCACCTCATGGAACCTCCTCTAAAATTGATCACATACTCGGTAACAAAGCAAACCTCAACAGATACAAAAAGATTAGAATAACCACCTGTATCTTACCAGATCACCGTGGCTTAAAGTTAGAATTCAATGGCGATACTATTGCAGAAAGCTACAGATTCATGAGAATTGAACAAGCTCAACTGAATCATCACTGGGTCAAGGAAGAAAGAAAGAAAAGACTTCCTAGAATTCAATGAAAATGAAAGCACAACATACCCAAAATTATGGGACACTATGAAAGCAGTGCTAAGAGGAAAGTGCATAGCACTGAGTGCCCACATAAAGAACATGGAGGAAGTTCACACTGGTGACTTAACAGCACACCTGAAAGCTCTAGAACAAAAGAAGTAAACTCACCCAGGAGGAGTAGACCTCTGGAAATAATCAAATTGAGGATGAAATCAATACAATAGAAACAAAGAGAACAATACAAAGAATCAAAGAAACAAAGAGTTGTTTTTTGGGAAAATCAAAAATATAGAATAACCCTTATCCAAACTAACCAAAGGTAGAGAGAGAGAGAGAATATCTAAATTAATAAAATTAGAAAAGAAAAGGGGGACATAATAACAGACATGGAGGAAATTCAGAGAATCATTAGGTCATGCTTCAAAATCCTGTACTTCCAAAAAATTGGAAAATGTAAAAGAAATGAACAATTTTCTGGATAGGTACCACATACCAAAATTAAATCAAGACCAGATAAACAATTTAAATAGACCTATAACCTGCAAAGATATAGAAGCAGTCATCAAAAGTCTCCCAACCAAAAAAGCCCAGAGCCAGATGGTTTCAGCTCAGAATTCTACCAGAGTTTCTAAGGACCCTTGATCCCTCTCAGTTTCCATCTTTGTTGTCAAGAAAGGTTATGTTAGAATGCTGTGTAGTCCTCCTTCTCAATTTCCAGCAGCCATTGCACAGCAGGCAATGTGTGCCGTTGAAGAGACCCCCGGTAAGGGGAGACCCTCCAGCAAACGCTCCCCACCAAGAGAAGACTCCAGTCGACTTCGGCTGCACAAGCAAGAGGCGTTTATTAGTTGGTTACACAGGCCTGCGGATGCTGTAGCAATCGGATTGCTGAGCATGCCGGGCTCAGAGAACAAAGTAGTTTATATAGGATTTTGGGGCAGGCAGCTTTAGGGTACCCAGCAACAAGTATTTCATTGGTTAATTCATATAGAGCATAGGGTTATTCTGGGGCACAGTGATTTGTTTTACTTTGGATTTCACAAAACAGACATGTCGAGGACACTGTGTTTGGCAGGGTCTTACTGCCCTTCTGTATCACTCCTATTTTGGCTACCCCGGGTGGGTTAACTGGTGAGTTGTGGGTCGTGGTGCCCATCTGTTGCTCCCCTTTATCTTTTGGTCCTTGACTGACTAGGAGGGTACCTAACTTTGGCTTTATTTCTTTTATTTTTTAATTCTTTCACTCATGTCAAAGAATCATCAGGTTGAGAATTTTAATTCTTTCACCGTAGCACACACCATTGCAATGCTCCGCGAGTCCCCACTGCACTAGACTTGTGTTTGGAGACTCGGCCTCTACTTGTCTTTCTAACACCATGAGAGGGAGAGAGGGTCCTCCTAGTCTAGACCTTCCCACAGCTAAATGCTACAGACAAATGCTAGTTTCATCTTGTGCAGGAAGCCATGAGCCGGGGACTAGGTGGGACATCTCTTCAATGGGGACATCTTTACACAGAAGTATGTCTCTCTGAATGGCTGGGGCCTGAGGAAACTCATTCAGCATGGCAACTGTATCAACACAGTAACTGAGGAAAAGGTAGGGAAGTCAGTGAAGACCACCAGGAGCATTCACTAGGGGACAGGTGCATCCTGGGCAGGCAGAGCCCAGCAATGAAGTCTCTGAGCCAGTGGATGTGTACTCTTGTTTGTGACAAGTGAGCTTAGGAGGATCAGAATCCCTGGATCAACATAGGTACCAGGGTGGGCCTCAGAGAGGGTCAGAAGGCTGGGAGAGAGCTGCTGTACCCGAAAGGGGACTAGGGGATGAAAGGCAGGCTTTCTGCCATGAGAGTAATGACCTGGGCCATCTCTGATCCTGTTTCCCATCCAGGTTCATTTTGTAGGGATCCTGATGCTGACTAGATCTGAATGTTCCTCATCACAGCTGAGCTGCTTGACCTGTGGTTTATGATTATCATATACCCAGCTTTCAGTCAGTGAGGTTTCCCCCAAGTCTATTACCCCAATAGGGTAGGTCACAGATCAGCTTGAATATCCATCACTCAGCTCTGAGCAACCAGGGGAATAGGGCTTTGGGGCAAGGTTAGAGGGTCTCTGCATTTTTCTCAAGTAACAGGACCTTTTTGGGACCTCCAGGTCAGGTTTTCTCAAAAGTCTAAATGTTCAGAGTCAAGAGGCAGTGACTTTGTTGAAATTTGTTCTTGCAAACCCTGGATATGCAATGTACAGACTCTGGAGAAAGAGATCAAGTGGTTTGGGCATGAAGACTGGCTGCCACGGGGGTCTTAATGCTCCAGGAAATTTAGGGATCCAGTAATGGGGCCAGGAGGGTAAAGGAGAAGGGAACCACCAGGGCTTCATGTTAGCCTCTGCATCAAGCTCTCACAGGCCTAGAAGGCAAGTGCTTCCTTTTCCTGTTCTGCAAGTGAAGAAGCAGGTCCAGAGAGATTAAGTGCCACGCCCAGTGTCCCACATTCAGACAGGGAGAGAAATTAACATTCCAACTAGTGTGTCTGACCTTATGCTTTCTTCCCGTGATGGTTTCCTGTTAGGTGTCAGCGCACACACACACACACACACACACACACACACACACACCCTAGAGCAGGGTCTCCATGGTTACTATAATGCAGGGTCTCCATGGTTACTGGCAAGCTGGAAACTTGGTCATGGGGCTTACATGGTTTCTTCTCTCTTCTGCAGGATTACAGGGAAGCCCACAGGCAGAGATAGTGTGTCTTTTGGCCTTTGAGATATGAGACCCAGAAGTCTCCCATGGCTCCTTATCATATCTGCCAGTACCAGGACAGGGACCACAAGAGTGTGGTGGATTTGTTCTCCCGCGGCATGGAAGAGCACATCCCCGCCACCTTCTGCCACATGCTGGGGCTGCCCCGGACCCTCCTGCTCTTACTTGGGGTCCCTCTTCCCTATTCTTGGCCTCAGGCTCCTGGTTTCTGGTTCTTATGTCCAGTCTTACTCTCTTTGTTTCTCTGTGGTTCCTTGCAAAATACACTTGGGAAAAGTATATAGTAATGTGTTTGGTCACAGACATGGCTGACATCACTCCCACCTACCTGAGTTTCTGTGACTCCTCTTCTGGGTAGTTGAGTCTAGGGGTCAGTTGGTGGGCATGGTGGCTGCCCTGCCAGTGGAGGACCCCCTCCTGCAGAAGAAGCAACTAAGCTACGTCACCTCTCTGTGTCCTTGGAGCATTGAAGAGAGGGGATAGAGAAAGCCATAGTCAGGACAGTCCTCCAGTTTGCACGGGCTCAGGGCTTCAGTGAGGTCATCCTCGCCACCAGCACATTTCAGTATGCAGCCCTGGCTCTCTACCAGGGTATGGGCTTCCAGAAGACTGGCGAGTCCTTCTTCTCCTTTATCTCCAGACTAAGGAAATCTCCAGTGATACACTTAAAGTATTACCTCACTTCTGCTCAGAAGGGGGACCCATGTGTGTGTCAGTCAGGATCTGATTGCTTTTGTAGTAGGAACAAGCAAACCCAGCTACTCCAGGTGCAAAAGCACTAACCCTCACATTCAAGCACAGCTGAGTCAATGCGTTTGTGGGTGAGGCAGGGCAATGGCCACTCTCTGCTATACATGCTTTCCATGGTATCCTTTATCTAACACTACAGAAATGTATAAAAAGCAACACTAAGCAATAAAATTTTATTCAGCTTGCAAATCTTTGTATCGTCTACTGATCCTGGCAGGACAGCTGTCGGGGTCTCGGGACATCTTGGGTTGGCTGAAGTGTGTTCCCTGTTCTAGCAGGCCAGCTTAGGCAGGATTCCAGGTGTTTACATGGTAACCAAAGCAACAGCATAAAGAAGTGAGGCCTTTCCCACACTCTGAGGTGTCACATGGAAACATTCAAGACTTAGGTGGAAACTCTCCCACCTCTCGTAGAGGAACTGCAGTCACAGAGCCAAGGGGCAGGGTATGGCCCTGGGAGCACGGATGCGGCATGTTCAGCCACCTCTACACAGGTGAGCAAAGTGCTTTAAAAACTGTTCCCAGCCTTTGGCAGCTGACTGGTCTTGGATCTTGTGGAGCAGCATGCTGTCTTCAGTTAGGCTGGTCACGCAGTGTTCCTGTAGCCAAAGAAGAGCTACAGGCTCAGTAAGACTTGTAGATGTTACCCTTGGGACCCAGCCTGATTCTAGTCTCTGCCCACATTGCCCCTGGAGTCCTGGTTTCCCTACATGCCACTGGCCTGACCATGTGCTCCTGTAAGACTTGATGTCTTGGGATTGTGACAATGTTTGGTTGGCAGTATAAATATCAAATGCTACCAACTTGTGTCTTTTAAAATGGTTAACTCCAGGCATGTGCACACCTTTAATCCCAGCACTCAAAAGACAGAGGCGGGGCAGGAGGCTCTCTGTGAGTTCAAGGCCAGCCTCACCTACAAAGCAAATTCCAGGCCAGTCATAATAACTACATAATGATACACTATCTTAATAATAATTTTAAAGATAAAATGGTTAAGTTTAAAATTTGTGAATGTCTTCTCTCAATAGTTTGAAACTGGAGAGAAACCTATAGATGTGTCTGGAATTCTCAGGTTCACAAGTAGTATATGGAAAGCAGGAGTGATGCTGCTGAGGGAGCACACGTATGCATCTGAGCACACACGAGTGCTGTGTGTGTGCACTTACGCAGAGAGGCCAGAATTATAACCTTAAATGTTTTTTGGGACAGTGTTTTTCACTGGCTAGAACTTGCTGCTTTTAGCTAGACAGGCTTCCCGTTCCTGGGATTACAAATACAAGCCCTGCACCTGGCTTTTTTATGTGGATTCTGGAAATCTGGGAGTCAGGCGCAGATCATTCTTCTGGCTATCCATCCTGCCTCTGCTGGAGTTCTGTGGGGAGAGCTGCTGCTCTGCTGTCTGCGGACACACAGCCACAAGGAAAGTGCAATGAACTGTTCTAAACCTCACCTCTGCTGGTGCAGAGGCCACGAGGGATCTTCTTCGCCAATTTGACACCATATTCTGCAATGGAGGAACACCAATGATGCTTGAGGAACCCAAAAGTCTGCAGGTACAATTTGGGAGTGAGGGAAGGATGTTGCTTCTATCAGGATTGAGGTATGCATAAATTCAAGCAAACCCATGAATTGTGGGGATTCTACAGAGTGGCAAAATGTAGATGTATGGGTTGCAAAAGGATTCATTTGTACATGTGTAGGGTAGGAGAGTGATGGTTTTCTACAAAGCAGGAAGGAACAAGGGCATGGAGCAAGATGACTTTAGAGCTTAGTGACTTGGATCCAGCAGTGAGTAAACCTGGAATGTTGACTTCAGGATTACTGTTCCTTCAGCTAATAAATAATTCAACTTGAAGGACACGATTTTATTCTAAGCACGGTAAACATGTAAAGACATTAATATTTCTGAACATGCATCACTGTTCCCTAACTGTAGATGTAACAAACGAGCTGCCTCATGCTCCTGCCTTCATGCTTTTCCTGCATGATGGCCTGTATCCTCAAAGAATGAGCCAAATGAAACCCCTCTAAGTAAAAATGGTTCCTGTTGTGTGATAGGCTATTGGCTAAAGTATCGTCTACTTTTTCAGTTTGGTTTTGATTTCTAGGCACATGTATCCCCATGGCACACACATGCGCACTTGAGGATGTGGGTCTACACAATTGAAGTCGGCCAGCCTGGCCTCCTTCAAATTCTCTGCAACTGCCCATATTCCTCTCTTCTCGTTTTAAAAAATTACAGCAAATGTACTTAACACACAACTGGTTTTTGTACATTTTTAAAATTTTCTGAGGACAGATTAGGTTTTCAATACTGTGTAGATACTGGAATGTTGCAGCACGCAAGGCTGGCTACTTTATTTGGGGCTAGTTCTAGTCCTCAGAGCAGCCATCCCTTGACTCTCTGTGTTGGAACTAACATCTTGTGACTATAGATAAAAGCCTTTTAGATTCTATTAATTTGTCTAGCAGTAGCATCCATCAATCCAAAAGCTAAGACTACATCAGATACCATCTGATCCTATAGTAAAGCTTCCCTCTTCTTGCTCTGCCTGCCTCTCTGATGTTCCTATGCATTTTAAACATGCTTTTATTCTTGATGTTCTTTATTCTGGAAACCTATACAAACTTCATGAAACTGTTTCCGTATTGGAACATGGAATTTGGGGTAACCTAAATCTGTGCTCCCAGGCCATGGTCATCCAAAATGACTCCAGAATAAATATCTGATTCCTTTAAGATGAGAGCTGTGGTTTCTGCGTCCAGTGGAGATCAGAATAGGGTGTCAGATCCACTGGAACTGTTGTGAGTCATTATGTGGGTGCTGGGAATCAAACCCAGGTCTTCTGGAAGAAGCACAGGTGCTCTTCATTGCTAAGCCATCTCTCCAGCCCTGGTTAACCTTGCCAATAAAATCAATGTGAAAGTATTTGGTAGGGAGGATACAGTTTAAATTTTACCAGTATGGCTGGACGTGGTTACAATCCCAGGTTGAAGCATGAAAACAGCGAGTTTCAGGTCAGCTTAAGCAACACAGTGAAAGGCTATCTCAAAAACAAAAGTAAACAAAATCTAATGTGGGCATTGTTAAATCAAGTTGTTTTAGGAACAATTATTTAGACTTAATGGAAACTCATGGCCAATAGAAGGCTTGAGTTTTAGAATTAGCCTGTCTAGACAAAACGGGGTTAAGGCTTCGGCCGGTCATGTGCCCGAAGCTTGTGTTAAGCACAGATGTTGCAGGAGAAGGTTAAGGGGGCATTTTTCTTACCAGTTAATGTTTCCTGTCAGTTGCATCTTGGCTCAGCCCTGTGTGAAGGAGGGAGGGCATCGCCTGTCACATAGAGATAAGCAGAATTAGGTGAGCATGCCCTAAGCTTGTGGGGACTAGGAAACAGGGAGGCAGAGAAGTCTCAGCCTTAACTTAAAAACTGGTGGCTCCTTTAGGAAAGCATGGTTTGGCAGAAAGATGGTGCCTGGGGAACTCAAATGGTGCATGAGATTGGGACTATTCTGAGAAGGGAGTGGGTGTGACCATGAACAACACGGAGTACTTTCCTCAGACACTGCAGATGTGAGAGGCTTTACTTCGGAGGCATGCAGAAGCAGCCAGGAGCTTGGTGACTATGTTGAGTAACCTGGATGTGCTTGAACTTAATGTATGATGGATATGAGGGGCTTTGGAGTGGGCAGATGAGGATGAATCTGCAGCCCTTGCCTCCCTGGTGAGAGACAGGAAGGTGAGCAGGAAGAAAAGGGCAGGGAACCCTACTCTTCAAACTCACTTTCTTCCTGTCTCAGCCTGGGATTGAGGCATGTACCACCATATCCATCAGTAAAAAAAAAAAAAAAAAAAAAGTGTGAACTGGGTTCTTCCCAGTATACATGTTATGCCCATTTTGTGTCTGGGAGAATCACATGCTGTGGGACCATGGTCTTGTACCCTGTAAAGATTTATCACTTGTATTTTAATAAAACGCTGATTGACCAGTAGCCAGACAGGAAGTATAGGCAGGGAGACCAGAATAGGAGAATTCTGGGAAAAGGAAAGGTTCAGTCTGCAGTCATCACCCAAACACAGAAGAAGCAAGATGAGAATGCCTCACTGATAAAAGGTTCCAAGCCCGACACAGACAAGAATTATGGGTTAATGTAAGATATAAGAGTTAATAAGAAGCCTGAGCTAGTAGGCCAATCAGTTTATGATTAATGTGCTTCTTTGCAACTGAATGGTTGTGGGGCCGGGTGGGACAGAAACCTCTGTCAACAGTCACACAGCTGACTGCCCCATGCACATCCTCTGGTGTAGGAGGTCCTTCTGTATTTGTGTTGCTTTCATTGGTTGAATAAAGAAACTGCCTTGGCCTTTTGATAGGGAAGAGCTTAGGTAGGCATGGAAAAGAGAACTGAATTCTGGGAGGAAGAAGGTAGTGTGGCAGAAGCCATGAAACTCCTGTCTGAGACTGACGCTGGTTAGGATCTTTCCCAGTAAGCTACGACCTCGTGGTGAACACAGATTAATAGAAATGGGTTAGATCTAGATGTGAGAGTTGGCCAAGAAGAGGCTAGATATAATGGGCCAGGTAGTAATTTAATTAATACAATTTCTGTGTGGTTATTTTGGGTGTAAGCTAGCTGGGCGGCAGGACACAGCCCGTTCCTCCTACTACAATCCTCCTTTATGTATTCCTTCCTTTCTTCCCACTCTACCTCCTTTCCCCCATTTCTCATTTCTATCTTGTTTTCTTTTTGAAACTTTTAGATTTATGTTCTCGTTATTCATGAGTATGTTTGTGTCTTTTTTCATTGTTTTTGATTTATGATCTCTTGGAATTCCTGATTTCTCATTTTCTCTTCCCTTTAAAGGCTTTAATTTAACCATTCTAGCTTTATGACATATCTTTAAACTCTTAAATTTATTTTTATGTGTATGAGAGTTTTGCCTGGGTATGTGTATATGTATCATGTGTGTGGAAGCCAAAAGAGGGTACTGAAACCCCTGGAACTGGAGTTATGGATGAATGGTTGTGAGCTGCCAATTGGGTACTGGTAACCAAACCTAGGTCTTGTACAAGAACAGTCAGTACTTTTAAACATTGCCCTATTGCTCCAATCCCTCTCCCACTTTGGTGCCTCTATTATCTACCTCTCTATCATCCATCTATTTATCATCTCTCTATCTGTCTGTCTATCTATCTATCTACGTGGGTCTACATGTTCCTAGGCAATACATTTATTTTAGCTTTTTAAACTTTATCTAACCTATTGACAATCTTGTCAGTGGGGCTGTGGTGACACACACCTTTAATACCAGCACAAAGAGAAACCCAGTCTCTAAAAACCCTGTCATAGCATGTGACTGCTAACCATGTTCTCTTATCTAAAATACTTTTATGTAAATAAATCATTACCCATCCTCCCATGAAAGGACCTGAGTTGTTCCTGCTCTTTGCACTGGTGTGAAGATGTTGCTTTTAACCTTCCTGGGTGGGCAGTAGGGTACACTATCCCAGAGTGCATCCTTAGGACTCAATTGTTTTGTTTCATGAATCTCTTAGGCATAGTAATTAAAACTTAAAATGCAACTTTGGCTCTCACAAGGGATCTGGAGGGTTGGCTCCATGATTAAGAGCACTTGTTGCCTTTACAGAGGGAACTCCAGTCTTAGAGAAATTGGAATTTTGCAGGTTCAGAGGCTGATTACCTTATCTTGGGCTAGTTTTAGCTTCTGGAACAGCCATTCCTTGACTCATCTGTACTGGAACTAACATCTTGTGACAATAGATAAAAAGCTTTTTAGAATCTGTTAACATAGCAGACAACTAACTTCCGTCAACCCCAAAGCTAAGGATGTCATCAGGTACCATCTCACTGTAACTGTTCCTTAGTGTACCCACCACTAAACGTGTCTTATAGACAGAAGTTTCTGTCCCGTCTGGTCCTGCAGATTAATTATAAACTGTTTGGCCTATTAGTTCAGGCTTATTATTAACTAGTTCTCACAACTTAAATTAACCCATACCTCTTATCTATGTTTAGCCACATGGCTTTGTACCTTTTCTCAGTAAGGCTTCTCATCTTGCTTCCTTTGCGTTTGGCTGGTGACTGCATCTTGGCCTTTCCTCTTCCCAGAATTCTCCTAGTCTGGCCACATATGCTTCCTGCCTGACTACTGGCCAATCAGCATTTTATTAAACCAATACAAGTGGCAAATCTTTACAGTGTTCAAGAGCATTATCCCAAAGCTCTTTTTTTGTTCTGTAAGACTATAAAATCTTCATGAAACTGCTTCCACACTGGAACACAAAATTTTGGAGTAACCTGAGTCTGTGTTCCCAGGCCATGGTCACTCACATACACTCTAGAATAAGCTATGCTCTTTATTCCTTTGAGGTGAGAGCTGTTTCTTTCATCAACATAATCATCTGTAACTCCAGTTCTGGGGAATTCAGTGTCCTCTTCTGTCCTTCACAAATACCAGGTATACATGTGGTGCACATTTAAATTCCTAGAGAAATTCTTATTTTCTCCCAAAATGTTGTTTTTGATTTTAATCTTTAAGTATTTCTTTTTATTTTTGGGGGGTGGGGGAAGTGTCTAAATTAGGGTGAAAAGACGCCATGACCATGGCAACTCCCATAAAGGAAACACTTAATTGTACTGGCTGGCTTACAGTTTCAGAGGTTCAGTCCATTATCATCAGGATGGGAAGCATGGCAGCATGCAGGCAGACATGGTGCTGGAGTAGCAGCTGAGTCCTATATCTTGCAGGCAACAAGAAGTCACTGGGAGGTATCCTGAGCAAAGGAACCCTCAACGCCCGCCCCCACAGTGACACTTGCTCCAACAAGGCCCCACCCACTCTAACAAAGCCACACCTCCTAATAGTGCCACTCCCTATGAGATTATGGGGGCCAAGTACATTCAAACTACCTCGGGAGGCATATGTGTATATGCACAGGTGTCTTCCTCAGTTGCTTTCCACTTCATTTTTAAAAACTTTTAAAGAACCTGCCATGTGTGTAAATGTGAGGCCACCTGCTCCTCCCATGAGCAAGACCCACCCTCCAGAGCTGAAGAAATTTATGGACAAGTTAAATGATGGCAGACGTGTACAAGGAATACCACTGTTACACTAAGCCCCTTATGTGTCGTGAGGAGAGGGACAACACTTACGGGTTCCAAAGACTTTATTAAATCACCACATAAGCAGGGTCATTGATGAGTCAGGGCTGCAGGACAAGGACTCGGGGTCTTGTTTCTCCTGACAGTCCCAAGCAGGGGCAAAAGCAGGTTTATAAGTACAAAAAAATCACAATTTTCACCAATCAGAAGTTAAAGATTAGGGACTTTTCCTGTGTGGTCCATCATTGCCAATTGACATACAATGCAAACCTTTCACTCCCATCCATCAAACTGATTTGTTCTTTGACTATGACATAGCATCAGTTTCCATATGAAACCTTGCTAGATAAACTTTTGATACTCAAAAATATCTTTAACCTTTATTTTTTATGTGTAACCTTTATGTTTTGCCTGTATGTACATTTGTACAGCATGGACAGGCAGTGATTGAGGAGACCAGAGGGCATCGAATCCCCTGGGACTGGAGTTAGTGTGAGCTGCCACATGGATGCTGGGAATGAAACACAGGTCCACTCCACTGAACCATCTCTCCAGACCTCCACTTCATTTCTGAAAGGATCTCTTACTACACTTGGAGCTAATCTAGGCTGGCTCCATCAAGCTGCTGGGATAAACCTGTCACCTTCCTGGCACTTGGCTTACAGCAGACACTGCCCTGGCTTTTTATCTAGGTGCTGGGGGTTGAACTCAGGTCCTAATGCTACAGGGCAAGCACTTTACTGAATGAGCAATATACCAAGCCCTATAAAGAAATCTGTGGGTTTGGTGTGCAGGACATCCCATGCTCCTGTAAAGAATTTCTGTGACTCCTTCTCTGCTGTTCAGTCATGGCTTTGTGCTGCTTCCTCATCAGCAAGGCTGAGAATAAGTGTCAAGTATCCACACGCATGTGCACAGTTCCTTCTCCCAGTCCCCTGTACAGAGAGTGCTATTTGGGGTATTATTGTCTTATTTCTGTGATCTTGTGATTTCTGACAAGAAGCAGCATCACGGCTTGTTTGGTCTCAAAGTTTGAGGGTGCAGTCTATCATGTGGGAACCGCATGTTAGTTAAGTACGGGTTCAGCTGTGATGGGAAGCAGATAAAAATGAGTCATGGTATTTAGCTCACTTCCTTTTTATTCTGCTGGAACTCCAGCCCATGGGATTGTACCATCCACATTCACAGGGGGATTTCTTGAAGGGTAAAATAATCTTATCAATAAAAACCAGGAGTTAGATATCAGGGTAAACCTTGAAAGATCAGAGAGGCAGAGGAGGAACCATGTACGCTGTAAAGATGTCACTCGAATTGATTCTTCCCCTAGGTTTTTGTTTTCATTGTATATTTATTGGTTATTCAATCTCCAACTGTCCTAAATCTCCTTCACCATCACCCTCTTTCCAAAGCCTCTAACCTCTAATCTGGATTGATCCCTCTCTGTGAAGCACTGTGTAGATTCTTACAGAGCCAACCATAAGTTACAGGTGTACAAGACCCAATAACAAGAAGACAATGGCGTTGATTGCCTTTCTAGAGTCTTTAGTGGGCAATTCAGGAAAACAAAAAACCATCAGCAACCACTTCTGTAGCAACAAGCTTTCTATTTCTAGTTCTGTTCTGAGCTTGCTTGAAGCCTTCCTGTTAGGTGACAGCACTGCTCTGCCTGTCACGGGTGATAGGACTATCTAGTCTGGCCAAGGTGCTTAGCCTCCATGTTCTGAAGACAGCAGAAATGCTCTAAAGCTCCATTTACTATTTCTCAGGTCTTAAGTCATGGAATCAAGTGGAGGGTTTGTTCAGTCTTGCTCCATCTGTCTTAAGCTGATTCTGGATTTGGGGAGCAAAGATGAGGATGAATACTGAAAGACTGGGCAAGGAATTGGAGGAGTATGTATGTACATTCGACCACGCCCACTTTGGAACTTGGCCACAGGTCCTCTGTAGAAGAGAAATCTAGGAACTTAGGCTGACCAAAAATGGCTGTAGACAGAGAAAGCAGGCACCCTTGTGCAGATTTGACCCCAGAGTCTGAGGAGACAGCTTGGATTCCTGGGTATGTCTGGACACCTTAACTCTCTGAAAATTAGGGAAGGAACTCAGAGCTAGTGCTGCTCAGACTAAGAGTGTGCATCTGTGTTCATGTTCCCAAGAAATGTAATCCCCTAACAACAAGAGTGCCCCCTGGAGGGCAACATTATTTTGTAAAACTCTTTTCCCTGTGAGCTCTCTGACCAGCTGCCCCTGGCAAGTGTTTTGTGGACCACCTGGAGACTGCTATAAGCAACCTACATAGGCTGAAATCACCTAGCTCCTAGCAAACAAAGATGTAGGTCACAATAATGATTCAGAGTGGTCTAATTTCATAGCTAGACAGAACAATCATTTGAGACACAAACATGGTTTGACATGCCTGAAATCCCAGTATTTGGGAGGTCAGGGATGATTGTTGTTGACTTTGAGACCAGCACTTCCACTCTAACACACCAGGTTTTGCATTAAAATTCTGTTCTTTTTGCCCATACCCTCACTCCAAACTGTAGGCCTGGTGATCACTGCAAAACTGGGCTGCGCTAAGCTCTGAAAGGGACAGACAGCAGGCAAGCAGTTCTAGATCAAATCACAGTAAGACAGAAGCAGCAGTAGAATACTGTTAGGGCAAGTGTGTGGTGGTGGGAAGGGGGCAGGGCAGTCTGATCACCCTAGGAATGAGGCCTGAGGTGGGGACTCTGGCTTTTGCTGAGTACAAAGCACAGATGGAGCTCTGCACAGCAGGGAAGCCATCTTATGCTCTGGGAGCAGAATAGTCTGCAGGTGGTACAAAGTACTGCCCACAAGGTGGAGGCTACAAAGACCTTTGCACACAGAAGCAGGGAGACCTCAGCACTGAGAACTATTCCCTAGTCCTGTTTCCATGAACCCTCAGGTGCTAGATCTGAATGCTCTTGGAGGACATCTGAAACCAATGTTGGGCCCAAGTAATCATTATTTCCATCCTGCCTAAGTTGCCTTGCAAAGGAATTCTATTGTGAATGGAAACCCACAAGTCATAGCATTTTGGAGCTGAAAAGGGTTTAAGAGCATTGATGTTCTCATTTTATAGGTGACCAAGCACCCTTCTCCTGCATCTTCTGATATCTTAAGGGTACAAGCACAAGTTCGGGCTGCATGATGTGACTGCTCATGGGGCACTGGGGGCAGGACCTGCCTTCATAACATCTCAGGGAGTCTTCTGAGGTAGTCACTGGTCATGCTGCCACTCCCACTGCAGGGGGTGGGAGGTGTCTGCTGAATGTACAGCACATTCTTTCCTTGGCTTTGGGATTTAGTTGCGATTCCCAGTTATAAGGGGAAGAGAGCTTTCTGTATTCTGCCCAAGCACTGGATTAAGACCAGAGTAGGAATCATTTATCAACACTTCTTTTCCAAAAATTGTCCTGTGTTGTAAATTTTGTTTTATATTTATATTGTGAGATGATGGATGGTCTGAGGCTTCAATTTCACAGACAAATGAGCAAGTGAAGGGAGACCTGCTGGAGAAGGCTGGGAGCCTTGCTAGGAGCCTTTCTGGGAGACTCTGGTGATGCAGATTTCACACAAGCCAGTGATGAGCAAGAGCAGACCTTATGCACCGTGCTATGATTCAAAAAGAAGCTACATTTTATTTTCTGAGATCCACATCCCTCCACACAGCAGGCCAGATGCTGCCCAGCTCCCTACTCCTCTCCAGATGGGGGAAGAAATGACCTTGTGCTGCTTGTCCACTAGGAGTCAATCAGTAGTGGTTTATTTTCTGAAAGTATAAAAACACATACAAAAGGGACTCCTCCTTGGCTAGAACTCAGAGTCCCACCATACGGTAGGGCCTGTGGGCATGGCCTCGATGGAGAAAGGGAGGACAGATTCCCAACCACAGCTACTCCAGCCACCACTGCCCACACCCCAGAGTACTAAGCTACACACAGACAAAGAGAAAGCTTTATTAAATCACTCATTAAAGAATAAATTAGGCTTCTTTAGGCTTATAAAAAAGTATTCCCAGGCTCTGAGGAAAGTAGTCTTATGTCAGTCCCAAGGTACTTTTCTCCCCAGGAGTTGGTTGGTCACTTTCTGTGGAAGAAAACACAGGATTTGAAGTCAGACGCAGTCACTAGGTGGCTGGCCATCCTCACCTTGGCACACTGCTGAGGAGACTCTCCTACATCTTGTGTATGTTACTCACTTACAGACATAATGGCAATTAGAAAAAATGTGTTCCTTAAAGTGTTTTGGAAAGATGGTCAATAAGCACACCTTCTCTATAGAAACAGATGCTAGAATGGTGATGGACTGACCAGCAGCTGACAACACAGCAGAAAGGCCATGCAGCTTCTGGGGTCTCTCCAATGCCCAGGCTCCTAGGTGCTCCAGACACGGTTCGTAAGTCTCACACTAGTCTGGTCTGATCTTTAGCTTCTGCCTTTCAGAGCCCTCCCTCTACATAGTGAGAAGCCTGGGAGGAAAACAGAGTTGTGAGGAACATGCCCCTTCAAGCAGTGGCCAGTGTGGCGTCTAAGGAAGCTAACTGGTACCCTGCCCTAGGAGGTTCTGGCAGGCTCCATTCTCTAGCCTCTGATTCCCTGCTGACTCATAGACATTGTTATTTACATAGTTCAAGACTTGCAGAAGGGGCTTAAAATCACCATTTTGGAATTGCAGCTCAGCCATGAGGGCTAAATTGCCTATGTGAAATCTGGTTTAGCTGTGGACACATGAAAAGTGCTGAATCACAGTCGCCTAATGTTTGAAATCTCAGCACTCAAGTCTATTTCCCTCCGCGGATAAGCCTGATCCATCCCTTCATGGATCAGAGCATCAACCCAGCTAACCGTTTTATAGTGCTGAGCTCGCAGTCGGTAGGATTTATATTCTGATTTCCTCTTTTCCTCTTCTCTCTTCTTCTTCACTTCTGGAAGCTGCTCATAAATCCTAAGAAATGGCATTCATGAAAAGACAAAAGCAGTACAGTTATCTGGCATGAAGGTACATGATGGCTCTCCCAACACCTCTGGTTCTATGCCGCCTAAGCATCCAGCCTGTGGACAGAGCCAGCCCCTGATAAGCATCCATGGCCATGGATGTGGAGAGTCTGGCCCTGGGGTGCCCACAATCTGGAAGAGAGATGAATGAAAATATAAAACATTGATAATACTGCTTATTTCCTCAAAAGGAATAAAGGGAATAGGTAAAATTATGTTTTCCATGCTATTTGCAAAACTATATAGTTTCAATAGAACAAAAAGGTATAACTAAGAGTATATACACAGACACACACCCCTATGTATGCATATATCAGGATCAGCTGAGGTATCCCAGACTAGTCTGGAACTCAGTCTAGCCTTAGTTTACTAAATGCTGGGATTATATAGATATGCAACACCATATCCAGCTTATTATTTTATCTTTAAAAAACTTTTTGGTTAACATACAAAGAAATGGACTTTACTGTGACATGTCACATGTGTATCATTGCTTTTCTTATTTGCCCTCCTCGTCCTCTCTACTCCTCTTGCTGGTCTCCTTCTTTCCAAAATAGTTGCCCCTTTCTGTTTTCATAACACACACACTCCTTAGCCTCTTGTAGTCTCCCCATTCTTTAAATATGCCTTCCTACTTTATGTTCTACATATGAAGAAAATATCGCATTTGTCTGAGTATAGCTTATTTTGCTTAACACACTGATTTCCAGTTTTACCCACTTTCCTGGAAATACACTGTCAGTCTTTACAGCTGGAAAAAACATTGTATATATGCACCACATTTTCTTTACCCACTCATCTGCTGATGAGTACTGGAGCTGATTCCATTTGCTGGCTACTGTGAACACTGCTGCAATATGCATGGACATGCAATTATTTCTGTGATATGTTGAGATAAAGCCCTTCAGGTGTACATCCAGAAGTGGTATAGCTGGGTCATATGATAGTTTTACTTTCAGTGTTTTTGAGAACCTTCATACTGAGTCTATGGTGGCTGTAGTGGTTTACACTCCCTCCCACAGTACACTTCCTTTCCCCATGCCCTCACCAGCATCTGTTGTCATGTTTCCTGATGCTAGCTAGTCATTCTGACTGGAGACGGAATCTCAAGAAGGGTCTTGATTTGCATTTCGCTGATGGCTAAAGATGTTGAACACGTTTTCAAATATTTATTGACCATTTGATTTTTCTGTTGTGAATTGTCTATTTAGTTCATTAGCCTATTTAATGGTTGGATGATTCTTTTAATGTATTTAATCTTTTTAGAGTTCTCTTTAGATTTTAGGTAATAATCCTCTGTGGCATGGTGTTATGAAATGTCACTCTTGTCTCATATGTTTGACCACTGGGTCCCTAGCTGGTGGCACTGTCTAGAAAGGTTGTGGAACCTCACTGGAAGAAGAGGGGTGCAATGTGACGGGTCACCCAGCCTCTTGCTCTTGTCACCATGGCTTCCCTGCTGGCTGCCACTAAGATGGCCCTTATCCCCCTGGAACTATAGCTTAAAACAAACCCTTTGTTCCTTATAGCATCAAGAAAATAACTAAGACAGATATACAACTAGCAAAGATTTTCTTCCATTCTGTAGCCATCTCTTCACTCTGCTGATGTTTCTTTCTTTGCTATGAGAACAGAAAGTTTAATTTCATGAAACTCCATTTTTAATTCTTAGGATTATTTTCTGTGCTTTTCAGAAAGTCTTCACATATCCCTGTTATCTTGATGTGTTTGGCCTCTAGCAGTTTCAGTTACTATGTATTTAAAACACAGGAAAATAGAAAGTACTAGAACAGCTGTACCTGTAAAATACACAGTTAATGGAGAAGGGACACTTACTCTGTGGAAAGGGCCAAACAGGTTTCAGGAGATTAGGCTTACATTAGAAACGAAGAATCATTAGGAACAGAGACAGAGAAGGAAGGAAAGTATCCAAGCTGGGGATTGTGCACTGGTAGACACGGAGCTACAGAGTTGTGGTACAGGCAGGGAGAGGCTGAGGTGGGCTGCATTCGTGTGAAACCTACACTTCATCCTACACAGATAGGGTTCAGTGCCCCTTCAAGCTGAAAGGAGCTGAAAAACAAGACAAGTGCATGTAGGATGGAGGGAAGAATTTTGAGTAATTGTTACTTTCTTCTTTCTACTTCTAAAAATATTTGCGGATCCCAACTGGAACTGAGGCCCCTGTCACTGGAGACAGAGCTAGGCCCGATTAAGGCAGGCCTGGCAGAAACCAGAGAAGCAAATCGCTTAGTAGGTGGGAGAAAGTCAAGTAAGCAGGTCAGTATGAAATTGCCAAGTCACAGCACGCAGAGGGCCAGCCCAATTGCAGAGGGGTAGTTCAGCAGGCATGGACTCTAGTCCCACATTGGGTGCCAATCTTTTGCAGATTATAATAAAACAGTACCACATTTTCCAAAGATTATTACAAGTCAAAAAACAAAAATCATGGAAAAGAAAGCAGTACCAAGAGTAGTGGCAAACATCTTTAACACCAGCTTTCGGGAAACACAGGCAGGATCTCTGTGAGTTCCAAGCCAACCAGATCTACAGAGTAAGCTCCAGGCCAGACATGAAAACACACTAACATCAATAAAACAAACAACCCATCGTGTCAGCAGCTCCATCCAACTACCTGACTGCTTATCAGCTTCTGATGAGCCCCTAGAAACGAACTCTATAACTTAGTTTTTGAATGGCATTCTCATGATCAATATATGTGTATACCAAACTGATTAACTCATGAGTAGACCATGCTTGCAATGGCACAAAATTAAAAAAGTTTCTGAAAAACTGGTCTGAAAAAATGGCTTAATCTCAGTGGTTAAGAGCACTGGCTGCTGGAATGGGCATAAAAGCAAACAGGAGGACCAATGGAACCAAATCAAAGACCTAAATATCAATCCACATACCTACAAACACCTGATATTTGACAAAGAAGCAAAAAATATAAAATGAAAAAAAGAAAGCATATTCAACAAATGATGCTGGCATAACTGGATATCAACATGCAGAAGAATGAAAATAGATCCATATCTATCTCCATACACAAAACTCAAGTCCAAATGGATCAAGGGCCTCAACATAAGACCAACCACACTGAACCTCACAGAAGAGAAAGTGGGAAATACACTTGAATGCATTGGCAAAGGAGACTACTTCCTAAATATAACCCCAGCAGCACAGACAGTAAGAGAAACAATTAATAAATGGGACCTCCTGAAACTGAAAAGCTTCTGTAAAGCAAAGGACACAGTCAACAAGACAAAAAGACAGCCTACAGAATGGGAAAAAATCTTCACTAACCCCACATCAGACAGAGGTCTGATCTCCAAAATAGACAAAGAACTCAAGAAATTGGTAACCAAAAGAACACATAATCGCTAGGACAGAGAGCCGAGGAAACAAGCTCCGCATGGGGCAGAAGCCAGGAGCAAATCCAGCCCTGGGAGCCAACCCAGTCCTGGGACACTGACTGAGCCAATGACCTGACTCAGAGCCCGCGACCCCCACCAGAACCAGAGTGGGACTGAACCAGTTACCCAGGACAAGGAGAGAACGGGCACCACCAGGAGCAGAAGATAGGAGTCAATCCGGCCCCGGGACTCGAGCGGATCAGGATTGACCCAGCGACCAGATCCAGAGCCAGCGATCTCCACCGGAACAGGTACAAGGGAATAACCGCTGAGCGAGTCAGCCAGAGACAGAGACTGCTGAGGGTCTGGACGTGAATCTGGGACCTTCAAGGGAGTGGATATAGGCCAACACCCCCGCGGGCCTGGGGGAGAGTCTAGGACCACCCAGAAACTAGGCCGGGCCAGGACCTCCGTCAGCCTGGGCTTGAGTGAGGCTGGGTCCTCTGGGGAATAAGCAGGAAACAGAGATCTCGACAGGGCCAGGCGCGAATCTGGGTCCCCAGAGAGAGTAGACTTGAGCCGAACCCTATGGGTTCGGGCATTGGTTTGAGACATCAAACGGAAGAGGCAGGGACCTGTAACCCTTGTAGGTCCCAGCGTGAGTCTGAGACCTCTAAGGAAGCAAGCAGGTCCCCTGCTGGTTCGGGCACACCTGAGTCTAGAACCTCCCAAGCAGTAGACCGGAAATGGAAACCTTTCCAGGCCCAACTCCAACCCAGGGGCTTCTGCAGGAGGGAACCCAGCCTAGGACTTACAGTTACAAGTCAAAGCTAGTAATTGCCCAGAGGCAAGGAACTCCAACTTGGGCAACAAATCCCACAGGAGTGGAATTGAACGAGACTCCTAGGACAGAGAGCCAAGGAAACAAGCTCCACCTGGGGCAGAAGCCAGGAGCAAATTCAGCCCTGGGAGCCAACCCAGTCCTGGGACACTGACTGAGCCAACGACCTGACTCAGAGCCCGCAACGTCCACCGGAACCGGAGTGGGACTGAACTAGTTACCTAGGACAAGGAGAGAACGGGCTCCACCAGGAGCAGAAGATAGGAGTCAACCCGGCCCCGGAACTTGAGTGGATCAGGACTGACCAAGCGACCAGATCCAGAACCAGCGATCTCCACCAGAACAGGTCTAACTCCAAGCCAGGGATATTTACAAGAGGAGATCCAGACCAAGATTTACAGAAACAGATTAAAGCCAGCAGCCTAGACCAAAGTAGGCTTGAGACAGCAAACTCCAAGAGAGCAGATCAAAATACGGGAACACTGAGCTACCTCCAGGAACAGGAATAACCAACGCAGTAACTCGAACTGGGACACTGACTGTACCACTAGGAAAACCATCTTAGCTTTTGATCTACTGACACATAGGAAATTATTCAACAGAATCTCAGACACCACCATCCACACCTATTAGAGGAAAAGATGA
>PVIU01019761.1:0-35627 GCA_004026605.1 Ondatra zibethicus
TATCTCTTCTGCATGTATTATCTTTTTGAGAACCGAGTCTTTTTGAATGCACTCCTTCCTAGGCCAGGAGGGATGGGGGTGGGCCTTGGACTTCCAACAGGGCAGGGCACCATGCCCTCTTTCAAGGAAGAAGGGGGAGGAAGGAGGGGTGGGGGGGTAGTGGGAGGGGACCGGGAGAAGGGGAAGAAAGGAAAAAAAATTATTTCTTTAATTATGTTCTTGAATGGAAAAAATAAAACAAAACAATGTATGAAAAAGAAGCCAGAGAAACAAGAGTCAAGTTAAATATATGAATTTCTAAAGAAATCTGCAGTCCAGTAATCAAAAAAATTACCCTTAAAAATTAGCTGGTAAATAAAAACTGTGGAAGACATGTAAAACTTCAGGAAATTTAACCCCAGTATACATTCCTTGTGAAGTGTCTAAACACAGTGTTCAAGAAGAAAAATCATTTTAGTCAGGATTTTATCCTGCAAAACAAAGAGCATTAGAGAAAGAAAGTAATGGATGAAAAGTAAAATACTTTATTTTTTTATTCATTCTTTAGAAATTGAAATTTGTTTTAGTAATCTTTAAAATTATTATTAATGTAATTGTGCTTTTATTTTTGAGATAAAATATAATTACAGCATTTCCCCTTCACTTTGCTCCCTCTAAACTCTCTTAAATAGCCTTCCTTACTCTTGTTCAAAATTATGACCTCTTTATTCATTAATTGGTAAATATATATGTATATATATATATACATATATAGTGTTTTCATGTGAGTGATCAATTTATAGTATATTAAACATCATGACGTGGAAAATAAATGTATGTTTGTTGGTACAAATGCAAAAAAGTAATCCCATAATAGTAATATCTTGCATATCAAAAAATAAAATTTGTAAATCTGTAGCCACAACAGTTATATTAAAAACGATTAAAATGATCTAAGTGCAAGTCCTCTGTTCAATAACTTTTCATTTTGCCAGCATCCTACCTTAAGTTTATGTGAATTTTTGCTAACTGATCATTGAATGACAAATATTTTTTCAGAAAGTTGAAGAAAGACTGAGAGACAAATAAATACAAAAATAATCATTATGAAAATTAGCAGGGGTAGGGGCAATGGTAGTGCTTACCTTTAAACCCAGCACTCAGGAGGCAGAGGAAGGAGGATCTCATTGGGCAGATGAATAGCTGTGAGGTCAAAGCCAGCCTGGTCTACAAAGTGATTTCCAAGACAGGCAGGGCTACACATAGAAATACTGTCTTGGAAAAACTATAAAAAAAGGCAGGGGTGTTGGTACAAAGAGAAGAACTAAGGAAAAACATACATTGTTGGAGTAAATGGCACTAAATTCCATCCACATGATTATCAGTGTTATGGTAAAAGTAAAATGATGCTGTTCCCTGAGTGGCTATAGCAGGCAGCGGGCCATGAGGAGCTGCAGTATTAAAATGCTGTATTTCCCCTAGTCACCAACAGTACATGAGGGCTAGTAGGTTTCAGGCAGGGGGCTACACAGCATGTGAGAGACAGAGACAGATAGGCATCCCATGCAGAGATAGTGGGTATTTAGTGGGTTATGGATGGGAAAGGGAAAGAGGGGAAGGGAAGGGAAGACGGGGTAAGGGGAGGAGGTAGAGAGACAGAAGCTGCCTTTCAGGCTGGATGTGGAAGGAAGATCTGCTTGTCTCAGTGGATGGAGGGCAGGGAAAGAGTGGGCAGGGCTTGTCTCTTAAAGAGACAGGACAGACCATTACATTCCCATCTCTTTTTTATAAGAAAAAGGAAGGAGGTTAGAAACAATAAGTTAAAGTAATTGGGATGGTGGATTCTCAAGACTGCTTCCTGCTTATTTATGGGTATCATCTGGGAGGAGAGATGAGAAAGCTGATGCAGGTCACATCCTGGGGTAGCTGGTCTCTTTGTTCCTGTCCAGTGGTTGTGGTATGGAAATGTCTGGTATCTCTTACACCTGTTTAAGGTATTGGCAGAACAGAGGACAAAGTTGTTTAGGGAAAAAAATTAGGACTGGGGAATTGAGAGGGGTGTATCTGGCCTGTTTAAGGTGGATCCTTCAATTTGGCTCCCTGGAACTCACAAGAATTTTCTGGGAATGTGAAAACATAAGTTTTAAACAGTAGCATATTTATATCAGAATGACTGTGAAAGATTTTTTTGAATAATGAAAAGTAAGACTATGGAAGGCAGCATGAGAGAGAGATTTGATAACTTGTTTTTCTCCCAACACCTTTATAACTTGCAGTTATACATTTCAATAACTTGCATGTGTATTTTACTGAAATTTGGTGAGGCTATTTTAAATGACAAAATCTCAGTGGTCAAACTGTATCAGAGATCTTTGAGAATGATAAAATTTCACTTGAGTTATTGATTAAGAAATGACAGAGAACTTACTTGGCTTGCACCTCAGGGTCCTCTGTCGCCGCTGAGGATCATATTTGCCTTTTGTTGTTTAGCACAGAGCCTGCCAGGCTCCAGAAGATTTATAGGCTAAGAAATCTATAGGAAGACAAGCCTACCTTGACCTGAGAAGCTAGACATTCAATTCCAGTAATTCTGTCCACTATCTGGAGACCTTCAGTTTAGATGAAAGGTAGTTTTGCCCAGTGGTCAGCACTTGGCATTGAAACAAATTACAGATGGACATTGTTCTGTGCCATTAGTTTTGTCTTCTATGGAGGAAATAGAGTGCTGCTGCTAGGAGCCAACATGTCTCTTTTTGTTATAAAAAGTCTTTTAATAATTAAATATTTAAATGCCATATTCACCAGATCTCTGAGCAGTTGAGGGCTATTTACGGGGTATAGATGAGTTATTACTAGAATAAAATCTGCCTGGAGAGCTAATTATGAGCTTGACTGTACTGGCTGTCAAGTTAACAAGTAAAGCAGGGTTGGATTTAGAGACTTAAAAGTACATACCAATTTAAAACTTGAGATTTATTGCTTTGTAGTCTGGAATGACATAAATTAGTAAACAATTATATCATTTAACAGTAAACATTGGTGCATTTAACTTCCATGTATTCACACACACACACACAGAGTGAACAGGAAGTGGACAAAGTGGATGCTTTGGTGAGTCCTACCAAAGGCATGGCACTGCATAAAACACACAGGCAAAACAATCAACAGTGGGAACCCAGGCAGGGAATACCTCAGGAAAGGTGGCAAGACTTGGTCACGTGACCTGGCCATCAGTTAAGATGATGATAAGGTCACCTGACCTCAGTCAAAATGGCAGCTGTTATGTGTTGTATGGAAAAGAGACATTTTTTGAACCATGGAAGTTTTAAACATAATAACAAGATAGACCTAGAGCCATGGTCTGCCCTGTTGCCAAGCCACTGCATCACAAGCTGTGGCAAGGAACAAAGGCTGGAATTAAAAACAGCTGCCTTGTGGATCCAACTAATATTGTCATTTCCACAGAACCAGAGGATAGTTTGAGGGAAAGCAGAGCAGGCAAGATACCAGCAAAACATTCACAGGTAAATGGCTGATAGTTTGAGGGTTTATACCATAGATGAAAACATGAAAACCCAGAAAAACAATGAACGAACACCATAGGGCCTATAGAAAGGTGTCTCCTCACTACAGGATGGGTGTTAAAGTCAGACTAGCTCTGGTCCATGTGACTTGAAAGCCAGAGAGGCTAGATGCTGCTCTGAGCTGTCTCTTACAGTATAAGTGGTCCAAAAGAAAGAAAAGGAAATTTA
Source organism: Ondatra zibethicus (assembly GCA_004026605.1). NCBI lineage: Eukaryota > Metazoa > Chordata > Mammalia > Rodentia > Cricetidae > Ondatra > Ondatra zibethicus. Next base: position 3,732 of record PVIU01019761.1, read on the forward strand.
AAAGAAATGGCTTATATAGAAAACTACTTGGATCCTTCTCCACATTGTATGTCTCACACCAATAGCTGGAACCCCATACAGTCTAATATGATTAAAATAAATCAGGAAAGGCAGGTTACATATTAGAAGATTTAAGTAAGGTAGAATAAAGCACTTATAATTCTGTCCAAAAGGCAGAATTACACACTATTCTCATGGTACTAAGGGATTTTAAAGAACCTCTTAATATAGTTACTGATTCATAATATGCAGAAAGAGTTGTCTTGCATATTGAAACCATTGAATTTATACTTGATGGTACAACACTGACTTTATTATTTGTACAGGTTCAAGATATAATCAGGAATAGGTTGTGTCCCATATAAATAACACACATTTGATCTCATAGGGATCTTCCAGGTCTTCAAGCACCAGATGATGCAGAAATTTATAGATTATTGATTGGAAGTGTGTTGAAGTCCTCAGAATTTCATAAGAAACATCATGTCAAAAGCAAAGGTTTAAAGAAAGAGTTTTCTATTCCATGGCAACAAGCTGAGGAGATTATAAAGATATGTCCTGCTTGCTCTTTCTATAACCAAACACTGCTACCTACAGGGACTAACCCAAAGGGTGCTCAAACAAATGAAATCTGGCAGATGGATTTGTTCCACGTTGCAGATTTTGGAAAAGTAAAATATGTAAACCACACTATTGACACTTATTCAGGTTTTCAATGGGCAACTGCTTTGAGCTCAGAAAAGACTGATTCAGTAATCACACATTTATTAGAAGTTATGGCCATCATGGATACACCTACACAAATAAAGACAGATAATGGTCCAACATATGTCTCTAAGTAAATGAAACATTTTTTTGCTTATTATAATATAAAGCATATTACAGGTATACCACAAAATCCTACAGGTAAGGCAGTTATAGAAAAATCCAATCTAACTATAAAGGATATGTTAAATGAACAGAAAGGGATGGGAAATACCCCCAGAAATAGATTACATAATGCTTTATTAACCTTGAATTTTCTTAATGTGAATGGGAAAGGAATAAAAGCAGCAGAGAGACATGGGATAATACAAAAGACTTCTGAATTAAATCAGTCAGTGTATTTCAAGGATGTGTTGGCCTCACAATGGAGCCAGGAGATATGCTACATTGGTGAAGGCATTTTGCTTTTTTTTCAGCAGGAGAAAAAAAAGTTATGGATAACATCAAAATTAATAAAGATTGGGTTTGAAAAAGAGAAATCTCTTGAGAAAGAGAAATGATGGCTCATCCACAGTGGTGACAACCATACACATTGAAAGGAAACCTCATAAAGGCTGAAGGAGAATTCTGTTCCTTGCAGGAAAATATTTATCTTCACAAATTTAAGAGACCCTGGACATCTAGATGCCTAAAGAGGAAAAAATAATTATTCAGATAGGATCACAAAGCAAATAGAATTATCACGTATGAGGACAGGTCATATGAGGGTAAGAATCTCTGAATATTAACTAGAATAATAGTTATGATTCACTTAATAATCAAATCTAGCAATGGAGCTGGGCAATGCCTCTGTCCTTCTCTAAATCCAAGCATGTTGTTAAAAGGAAAATTCAGTTTTTCTGTCTCATGTCAAGAGCCATCCAGTATGGGACAGAAAGAAAAAAGAATTTAGAAAAAAATTACTTTTCTTCATACCTATTTTTGTATCTATTGTACCACATGTATGTGTGTGTGTGTGTGTGTGTGTGTGTGTGTGTGTCTGGTGTCTGTACATGTCTATATAAACATTGTTAATTTTTCCACAATGAATAATAAATTTTCCTGCAGTCATCTGAGAAGTTTCTAAGAAGAAAATGGGACCCCACAGCAACAACTCCACCCTGTTGATATGACATCATGATGCTACTATAAGACCTGTTTTGTGTAGCAGCTGCTCAAGATGGTTTCAACTAAGTTAGCTGAAATAGTTCATTTTTTACAATGTTCTAGTTAGAACTCAAATGGAAAGTTCACAAAAACCTACCAAATACTCAGACAACTTTTGCAATTATGCCAGACAGTAAACTTGAAACTTAACCATCATTTTACTTTCACAGGATCCCATAGAAAGAACATTGCTCCCATGACAGTTAGAAGTAATTCTAGAACACAATGTCCTCTTTCCCAACAAAGTTTGTCCGGAGGGTTAGGGACATTGGTGCGGGAGAATTGTCTGTATTCCGTCAATCATGATTTAAATAAATGCTGATTGGCCATTAGCCAGGATGTATAGGTGGGACAACCAGACAGGAAATAGAAGCAGAGCAAGGAGAATAGAATTCTGGGAAGCAGGAAGCTCTCTAGGCATTCCTGCCTGGACCACCGAAGAAGCAGGATGTGACCTGCCCTGCTGAGAAAGTTACTGAGCCATGTGGCTAACATAGATAAGGATAATGGGTTAATATAACTTATAAGAACTAATACTTAGCCTGAGTTAAAGGGCCAATCAGTTTGTAACTTATGGGGACTCTCTGTGTGATTTTCTCTGGGACTAAATGGATGGGGGACCGGGTGGGACAGAAACCCCAGACAATTGTTAATAATAATTGGTATAGGGTTGTGGGGGGAGTTGGGAGGGGAGCTTGTTTCTTAAAGGGACAGGACAGTCCATTACAATCAATATAGAAACTCTTTAAGAAACTGGAAATAGAAATAATATAACCTGACTGGAAAATCCCTGAGTTTATATCAGAAGAAATAAAACAGATACTACTGACATTGTTTATAACACTTCACATTGGCTGAGTTATGGAATCAAAACAACATTATTAGGCAATGGATGGATAGGAAAAACAGGATGATATATTTTTTTCTTTATGCAGCACAATAGAATATCATTATTAGAAGAAAATGAATGGAATTGGACATTACCTGTTAAGTGCAACTAGCAACTAAGACAAATATCATGTGCTATTCATAGAGTAAGACTAATTAGTGCTTTCAAGGAAGGGAACATGGTAATATTTGTAAACTATTGAGCACTGGATGAGAGAGGGAGAGGGGATAATGGAGTGAAACTGTATATAATCAAGCTGCATTTATATAAATGGCCTCAAATACATTTGTTTTGTACAATTAATTGTTATTAAAATAAGTGGGTAAAAATAATCAAAACCTAAGTTAATCAAGGTTAAATATTCCATGTAAACATTTGCTACCTTCAAAATAGAGTATTAAAATTCTTTGAATCATTACACTATGAAGAATAATGTGTGTTGCAATTTTTATTCTCTTATAGTACACAAATAAATGTATCTTTATGTTATTTATGGACCTGTAGTGACATCAACTGTGTATAAGTTTTAGATACTTTCATATCTTCAAAATTTGAAGTATTAATATTTGTGCATAACACATTACATAAAAATGGTTATTTTAAATATTATAATAACTGTTTAATGAATCAGCATGATTTCCTCTTACTAAAAACATACTATTTGAAGCAAGATATGATAGAACAATCTGTTTTTAATCAGTGTATCTCTATTTTAATGTTTAATAGCCCTTGCTAGAAACCCTGGAATGTCAGAATGTATCATTTTCCTTTTGTTTTGATCATGAAACAGGGTATTTAATATAATGAGGGATGAATAAAGTTTTTCATACATATCAGTGGTTGTATTTCATCACTTTGAACAAATTTATCTGAGGCTAGCTTTTCAAAATTGTATCATTGACGTATTTTATTTATTATGAAAATTATTTCTCTGCTGATGTGATCACATTGTTTTATCATTTATTATGTTAATCTATTGGTTATGTTTAGATTTTGAAATGCTTGTGCATTTTTCAGAAATGACACTAAGGTTTGATAATGTCCAGTGTATTCTGTGCATTCAGACATAGTTCTCCAGGACTTTGGAGGAATTTCTGCATGTTTATATTCAAAAGACACATTAGCATATAGCGTCTTCAGTGAAATCTTTTCAAGTTTTTAATCGATGCTACAGTGCCTCAACATACATTTTTCATGTAATACCTTAGTGTGTACTTGCTACTTTTATATCTTTTTGTGCGTTTTTTTTCTGTTTTTGAGGATCTCATTTGATGCTTCCTTTTTTAAAAAATATAAATAATTTGATTGTTTTATTGCTTTGTAAGCACAACTCACATATTCACAAATATACTTATCTTTTAAAATGTATTAAAGTTTATTTTACCTTCACTGTGATAAGTGTTTTACACTTATTTTCCCACTGTAATTTTCACAACATCCCAATAAGTCAAGTGTTGTTACCAGTTCTGAATGAGAACATAGGCTCAGAAAAATTAGCTGGCACTTGTCTGTCACTGACATCTTATCTTCTTTTAATGTACCCACCTCAGTAAGTCATAAGAAAGTTAATTCTACTGCCTCAATTGCCTAGGAACTAAGACTGCTGTTCACCCTCTTTTTTGGTAGGGGTGCACGGCAGTTTTCTGGTTCTTGATTTTAATTCACTTGGCATCTCACTGCTGGGAATGCTTGAGTCACTTGTGCCCCGTAAGCGTTGGATGCTTTACACTTGGAGCACTGACCTTTTGGGCCTGCTGTAGTTCTCAAGCTCCTGCAACTACCAGTCTGGGAACTGGATAGCCTGGCTTGACAGGATCACTGTTACCTGACAACACCAATTAGACTGCCTATTCCTGGCAACAACTGCTGCCAAGGGATTGATGTCTGAAAGGTGGAAGTGCTGGTTATTTGGCTGGACACCTCCATATTCTGATTTTCTCCTAATGGTTTCACCATTTTTTTTTCTATTCAAGCATAGATGCTCAGAACTGAACTAGAGTACTCTGCAAGAGCTATAACTACTCTTAACCACTGAGCTATATCTCCAATCTACCACTCTGCATTTTATATTTTTCTGTTTTCTTTAGCATTATTCTTTACTTGTTTGTTTCTTTGAGACTTGGTTATTTCTTAATGATTCTTTTAATTTTAATTGGGTTTCTGGATGTTATTCTGAAATCTTACTTTTCTTCAGATAAGCTTCCTCTATCACCATGTATCTTTATTGACTGAACTGTGTCTTATTAAATTCAATTTTTGTTGTAATCCATATGAGTTTGCTCTAATCCCAATGATGATCTCCTCCTGATAATGTTTTCATCAGTATTGTTTGAAATTTCCATGTATTTTAAACTTTTCAACTGCTAACTTTATTCTACTATACTTTGATAAGTCTATAGGACTTACAATCTTAACACATTTTGACTTAGAATTTACATAGGATAAAGGTTGATAATGGAAGCATAATCAACCTGTATGATACTAACAGAACAAATTCCACAGTGTGAACGAACACACAATAATTCAGCTTTGATGAACCATTCATTGAGGATACAGGTAGGAACTCTTTCCTTTCTACCTTGGAAAGATCTATTGACAATTTGTCTCTCTGCCAGTGCAGACCTCATTCTAGCTTTAGTGCCATTTCACTTTAATATTATCGTCTTTGTAACATTTTCTACTGAGTCACACTATTTAGTACTACAAAATTGTCATAAGTCTTGTCAGTTATCATAACAGTCATTAGACATCAATCTCCTGGTTTTAAAGGTCCACATTTATCATTTTGCAAATATCTAAACATCTATTTTAAACCTTTAACTTGCATGCCTATCAGCTTTCCTAAAAATTGTCCAATAAGCCTTATATGTTTTTTTTTACCAATGCATCTTTTCTCAATTTTTAAATGGAATGAGTCAAGAATTTTCAAAACCAAATATCAGTTACTTTTAGACAACCAATTTCTCTATTTTACCTAAGCCTTCTAGAAGCATTAAAATCAATGGAAAACCCATGCTGCATATTTTATACTTTGAAATTTTATTCACCTAAATATCCAAGTTCATTTTCAAAAATTCTTTCTTTTCAAAATCTATTATATTCCAATTTAGTCACTTATAACTTTGTATCACACATTGTCTGTTAGTGTACATAAATATGTTCCTCTTTTCGGTTTACTATCCTATCAAAGCATCTTTGGAATTCATTATTTTAGTTTTTCCTCCCATGAAGACACATTGTTCCTTCAGCTGATGAAAACATCACTGTGTCCTACTGAACTGTTTTTGAGAAATTTTAATTTTATAAACTAAGAGTACAGAGTAAAGAGTTACAACCACTCTGATTATACAAGTTCTTCTTTGACTTCTCCTAATGCAGTTACCTTCATCAGTTAAACATCTAATTACAGGTGATGAGAAAATTCTGGTACATCAGGGCTCACTGAGTTTCCTATAGACTATAAGTATCAGACAGTGTGTAATCACATATATTTACCACTAAAGTAAAATTAATAGCATTCCATCATTTATTAAATTCATCAGATATTAATATTTGTCTCATTAACTTCATCCTTCTTGCAACATATCTCCTGTTCCAGTTTCTTTGTGCTACTTTCTTTAGTCTGTTTTCCCATTGCTACATTTGTTTTGGTTCATTACAAAGCTACTTGATTGAAATAATTAAATTTTAAGGGAATTCCAAAACTCATTATCATACTTGTTTAGTTATAAACAGATTCCCTTGAACCAACTTCTTAGCATATTATTTTCATTTTAAGCAACTGTACTTATACCTTGAAGCTATTAAGCCATTTGAAAATCCTCTTTAGTATACTCTACTTAGACACTCTTTCCCACCCATTATTTATGCACTTTCTTCAACTAAAGGTATTGAACAATCTCAAGATGTTTAGAATTTGGGCTGTGATGACATTTATTCCTGAAAACTCTGTGAGTTCTACATATGCTTTCATCTTTCTTTACAGGACTATGTTATCATAGTCATAAGCTTTCTTTTAGATTGAACTGAACTCCACAATGATACATTATGCCCTGCATTAGACTGTTGCTCTATTCCATTCTGAACAGACAATGATTGATTTCTTCGCCCAAAGCTTTCTTTTCTGTTCAGTAGTGAGATTGAGTCATTACTCTGGAAAAGTGAGATTTGTATGTACTTTTTCCTAATGAGTATAGGTAAATTAATTTCATGGTTGTCTTGTTTCTTTCTAGAAAATTTTGAATAAATATATGTGAATATTTAGTAGCAAGAATACATAAAACCTAGGTTACAATTTTTAGCATAAATTTGCAGCACATTTTAGACTTTAAGTAACTTTGTTTTCTGACTATATTTACATTTGTTTAACATATTAATTTTGAAAATTTAATATATGAATATCTATTACATCACTAACTTCCTCCCACCAACTTCTCTCATGTACCCTCACTCCTTTTCAAATGTATGTCTTATTAGTCTTTATTATGGATTTACATACAGAATTACATATAAGTATATATAGATATATTAATAAATAAATCATGTTGACTTGCTAAGTTCATTTAATAATGATTATAAGTATACAAGTATTTAGGGCTGAGTCCCTTGTATGTATCTGAGGAAAGTGGAAGAACCACATAGATAGAGAATGAGAAAAGAGGGTATAATAAATAACTCTAAGGTTTATAAAAATGCCATAAAGGATCATACTGCTTGTACTACTTGTAATACTTTTATAAATATTTACAAATATAGATATATAAGTAGATGTCTACACCCATGTGTATTCACACACACACACATATATGTATGTGTGTGTGTCTGTGTGTCTCTGTGTGTGTATGTGTGTGTGTGTGCATTTCTACCCTAGGATGTATATATATTCAAGTTCTCTGTCAGAAGGACGTGGTGTCTTCAGCAATACCATCTTGGTAACAATTTCTGGAAGAAACAATCATGTCTGCAGCAAATATTGTTTTGGGGTTTATTGGACTCCATTGAAACACAATTCAAAAGCATGATTTCTGTGCCCGATCCAGGGATTTTTATTGCATTGTACATGACTTTTGAGAGAAGTATTTTCACCCCAAGAGACTATGCCTCTATATGATCTTCTCAGTGCTAGGATTTTGATTTGAACCTGGTAAGTATTGAACATTTTGTCACAGATGCTGGGTTCCTATAAGTATCAACACCGTGCATGCAAGACTGTTTCCTTGTTGTCAACTAATACCACTTTCTCTTTCAGTGTTTTTGCCTCTTCTTTAACATAGATAGCTGATCCTTAACGGGAGAGGTTTTATAAAATCATCCAATTCATGACTCAGTTCTAAGTCTCTTTTTCAATATATTAACCAGCTGCATGTTTCTTCTGTGTTAATTACTGTCTACTTCAAGGAGTTTGTCTGATGAGCATTGGTCAATATGCTGATATGCAAGCTTATTGATATGCCATTAGGAGATGTATTATTAATGTTTTCATTTAGAAGAATAATAACAGTGGATTGTCCCAAGGCGCATTTCCTAACTAGCATCAGTTTCTTAGCAACTTTAGCTGTGTAATGTATAGATTCCATCTCAGAAAATGCATGATATTTCCCAAATTTCTGAGGATCCTGAACAGTTTTTTTCCAAGTTTTTCAAAAACTTTTCTCAACTTTTTAAAAATTATTTATTTTTTTTGAAGAAACAAACTATCTTTTTTCACTATAAATGCCAATCCAAGTTCCTCTTCCCATTCTCTCCACATACTCTCCCACCCTACCACCCCCATCCACTCTTCAGAGAGGGTAAGGCACATTGCTTTGAGGAAGGTCCAAGGCCTTTTCTACTAAAACTAGGCTGTGAAGTTTCTGTCCAAAGAGAATAGGTTCCAAATTAGCCAGTAGAAGCAGTAGGGATAAATCCTGGTGCCAAAGCCAGTGCCTCCTCACTCTTCCCCAGCCATGCAACTGTCAACCACATTCAGAGGGCCCAGTTTGGTGCTATGCTTGTTCATTCCCATTCTGGCTGGTGTTGGTGAACTCCCATTAGCTCAGGTAGACAATTCTGTTGGGTGAACTCATCATTGTCTTGACCTCTTTGTTTATATTCTCACTCCTACCACTCTTCAACTGGACTTTGCGAGCTCAGTCCAGTGTTCCGATGCAGGTCTTTGCCTCTGTTTCCATAGTTGCTGGATGTAGATTTTATGATGACATTTAAGTCATTATAGCCTGTCTACAGGGCAAGGCCAGTTTGGGCACCCTCTCCTCTACTGATTAGGATCTTAGCTGTGTGTCATCTTTGTGGATTTCTGGGAATTTCTCTAGAGCCATGTTTGTTGCTAGCTCCATAATGGCTGCCTCAATCAAGCTATCTCTTTCCTTGTTCTCATCTCTGTCTTTCCTCAGTCTCCTTGAGTTCCTCTCACTCCTGCCCTTCCTCCTCTCCTTTTCTTCCTTCCACCCTCCCTTCTCCCCCCACCCCATGTTTCCAATTTTGTCAGGCGATCTTGTATCTTTCGACTTTCCAGGTGGATTTATATATGTTTTTCTTAGGGTTCATCTTGTTACTTAGCTTCTCTAGGATCATGAATGATTGGCTGAATATCCTTTGTTTATAGCTAGTATCCATTTATGATTCAGTACATACCATATTCATCTTTTTGGGTCTGGGTTACCTCACTCAATGTGGTGTTTTCTAGTTCCATACTTTTGCAAGCAAATTTCAAGATGTCATAGTTTTTTTTTTTTCCCACAGAGAAGTACTCTAATGTGTAAATGTACCACATTTTCTCTATCCATTCTTTGGTTGAAAGGCAGTAGTACAGACACTGAGAGCAACAATAAATAAATGAAACCTCCTGAACTGAGAAGCTTCTATAAAGCAAAGTCACTGTCAATGAGACGAAAAGGCAACCTACTAAATGGAAAAAGTTCTTCACCAACCCCACATCAGACAAATGACTGATATCCAAAATATATAAAGAACTCAAGAAGTTAGAAATCAAAATTCCAAATAACCCAATTAAATTTGGGTAGAAAATTACACAGGTAATTCTCAACAGAAGAATCCCAAATGGCTGAAAGACACTGAAGAAATATTCAACATCCTTAGCTTCAGGGAAATGCAAATCAAAACTCTGAGATACCTGTCAGAATGGGTAAAATCAAAAGCACCAATCAGCTTTTCTGAATTTTTGAAAATATTATCCTCTGCCAAAAAATTTTACTCCAAAACTCCTTAGTTTATCTTCAGGTAGATTCTTAGGACAAGGGCAGAATGTAGCCACATTCTTTACAAAAAGATCACAAAAGCTGTGTTCATATTTGCACAAATTATTTTTTCCATGTATTTACAGACTATAGTATGATTAGCACACAAATATTTTACATTAAATGATCAAGCGTGGAAATATTAGCTGCTAAATACTAAATGTAAGTAGATTTTTCAAAGACTTTCTCCTAGGCTTGCCATGCTATATATGTGGCTCTCAAACCTCCATGCACTAAAAACATTGGCCTTCAGGCTATTGCTATAAAAAGGTTCTTTTAATGACTAAAGCAATATTCAATTGCAGAGACACAAAATATTATAATATATGTACCAGTCTTTTTCTTTTGGGCCACAAACCAAAACTCAAATCATGACTCAAAAAATTTGTTATTATGTTGGAATGCTCACTCTAACTTAGGCATATATCTAGCTAGTTCTTTTAACTTAAATTAACCTGTTTCTCTTTATCTACCTTTTCCCTCGGGGTTTTTAACTTTTCTTACTTTGTTGCTCTCTCTCTGTCTGGCTCTTTGCTGGCTTCCTGCTTTCTGTCCCTGGCATCTCCCTCAATCTCTCTTCCTCTTTCTCTCATTTCTTTTTTTCCTCCCAAGCCCAAGTTTCTTTTCCTATTTACTCTTTCTGCCTGGCAGCAATGTCTATCCTTTCTCTTGCATAACTATTGGCTGTTCAGCTTACTTTTAGGCCTATCAGATACTTTAGATAGGCAAGGTGAAACAAATGCAATACATCATTACATAGTTAAACACACATCCTTACTTTATTAAACAAATGCAGCATAAACATAAGTAATACACCATTACACAGTTAAAGAAATATTTTGCAGCATGAAGAATTGGAACACAACTTTGCCTGCTAAAATAATATTCCACAACAATTATATCAAGATATTAATATTTAACTATCTAGGAGAAAAAGTTGACCATTAGGATTTTTTATTTATGCCATATTCAATGTGTCTTGTTGCAATTCATGGCAGTATAAAATATTAAATAAATTATACATGTACTTCTATATGGAAGCTATTAATGGTTATATGCCAATCAGGAGGTTCAATACTATACAGCTGTTAATGTGTTTTGTAATCAAATGGTGTTTTACCTTAAGAATATTTAAAAACTTTATAATCTAATTTATAAGCAAACAGACCTATAGACATATTTCTTACTTGAGCTGTCATAGCAATTTGAGAAACTAAACTTTCATTAAAAGGATTTCTGAACAGCATGATCTTATCTACAACATTTTAGTTTCAATTTAAGAGTTTCATCAGAGAGTTACTAAAAAAATGTATATACAGTGAAATTTATAGAAATATATAAAATTCTATAGAATAATGGCAAAGAGTATGGAAAATATCTTAAATATCTTTATGACACTTTACCAAACCTAATCTCTGCTTTACTACATAAATTAACTTTTAAAAACTATCCTATATAATAACTTGTTTATGGGCAAATAAACAAAACACAAATTTAAAGATTGTCCTCTCATTTTGTGGACAGTAGTATAATGCAAAGGGGATCTAGTATACGTATAGCGGGGAGAAAAGATCCCCCTGCTGATAATTCTCACTCTTCAAGTGAGCATGTTCCTTTATCTGTGAATTCTGGTCTGTGTCTTCTTTGTAAGCTCTTTTGGCTCCTCTTGATTGGTCAAAGACATGGAAATAGAAGAATGAGATGTCAGGAATGCAAAACTGAAAACAAATTCATGAAAGAACGTGTACCAGAGAACCCACTGTGATCTCATAAAAACATTCTTGATTAATGGAAGATTTATTATACTCAAAAATGTCTGTTCTAGTTTCAACCACCTTGCCTTATAAACCAATTTCTTGGTATTTTTCTCCCTAGTTTAGGACTATATATTACAAATTTTTGAAACAATTGCTTTTAACATTCTTTCCTTCAAACCTGGGTACAAAATGGGTCCCTATAGCAAGCTAATATATTTGACAGTCTTGTAGTCAGTAACCAAGAATAAAAGGAAACATATTCCAATAAACTTTGTTTCCACCTTAAGAAAGGTTGTCTGGAAAAATAACAAAATTAAAAAGTATTAAAAGATATGTAATTTTTTGATGATGGCTACCAGATGTCTAACTCCAGTTAGACGAAATTTTGTTTTTTTTTTCCATTCATTCTCTACCAACCTCTTCTCTTTCCCTCCCTCCCCTCCTCTTTGTCTCTGTCTCCTTAATCTATATATGTGTGTCTGTATCTGTGAGATCCATCCAGCCTTTCTCTGTGTTGATTTCAATTAAATCAGTTTGAAATAACTCCTCTGCCACTAATTCTGAATCGTGAACAATAACTGGTATGATTTTCACAACTGTTTGACTAACTAATTAATTTTCTGTTGTGTGGTGATTTATCTTTGTACTAAACACATAGAAAAGAGCCGAGCAGTTCCAAAAAGAGCCACTGCTGTGAACTGTATCAGCATACAGGAATACATACAGTCAAATAGTGTGTTTCAGTTTGTGTGTGTTGTGTGTGTGTGTGTGTGTGTGTGCGTGCAGGAAAACACACAGGCGTGTATGTATAGAAGTGTAGGCATTAATGAACATTTGAAAATTAGTTATCAAATAGGTACCAGTATTTAAGTTTAGGTTCTCATATTCAATGGAAAGTAAAGAGCCATCTCACTGGGTCCAAATAGAATTTTGGTTTTGTTGATTTATTAATTTATTATATTAATTAATTAATTTTAAGATGAGACATTTACAAAGGATTCTTGTTGCCAGAATCGTTGTCTTTGGCATGTTACTCCTCATTTCATAAAGCAAATGTTACCAATGTCATGAAATGCCTTTTGTAAGTAAACACTTTTAGTTATGCCTCTTTTCTACAGTCTCCACTATTTAAGTACATCTCAAATGCCTTCTAAAATAATATTACACATGAGCCAAAAAAATCTTTAGCAAAGATATCTTATAATGAAAATAGATTATTTTCAAATCATACCGGTTCATAAAGCATCAAGTCATCACCAGTGTCTCTGTTACATAATGTAAAATATCATAATGCACTCGATCAAACCTACGTTCTTCAACATTTGCCATTAATTAAGCATTTTTATCAAATTATAATACATGATGAAAGCGTAATACATAAGGGGAGAGAGCCAGAGAAAACCAGAAAAAGATACTTATATATTAGGGAGAAACCCAGAGAAAGCAAGAGAAAGATGTATTTACCTCCCTAAATTTTCTATGAAACTGATAGAAAAATTGGAAAAATAACAGGTACGTTCAGGCATCAAAAGTGAGTTTATTTGTTCTAAAGATTAGAAAATATTTAAAAAGTGAATCTACTTTCATTTATATATTTGTAAATATAAATGATTTTTTAAAATTTTATATATGTAAAATATATAAATGGTAGTAATTTTATTTTAAAACTACATTCTGTATATATGTTTATATTTATATATTTATGGATGATATAATTTTAATATATATACATATATATTACATCTGGAATTTTATATTTTAAAATAGTCTTGAAAGTTCCAAAACAAATTATAAAATTTATATTTGAAATTTTTATTTGGTTTTTCTATAAAGAGGATGAATAACGCTCAAATTAATAATATGCACAAACACATATACATTTGGTGGTGTATCTGTGCCTTAATTGTTATAATTATTGATCTATAACACTATCAGAGAAGTGAACCATCTATAATTTATAATTTATGCCTTTAAATTGGATTATATTAACACGCTTTGAGGACTGTGTCTATGTCAAACACAGCTGTACCTCATTGTTTGAACATTTGAACACATTTATCTTGGACCATTCATTTTCTAAACTCTTGCTTATACTGCTTTTAATGTTCAAACATTAGCCCCAAAACAACTCCTGATTCAGCAAAATAAATTAAGGACCTGAGATTCTTCTGCTTTAAAGGAACTCGAGGATGTTGCAATCTCCCGGGATGTTTGCCATGATTGACATGATTGAATGCTGCAGTCCTCTTCCCAAATAGTGTCATTTAAGCAGCAAAAACCCTCTGCTTTTCCATGAAGACAGTACTACTGAGGATAAAAACCTCATAACATTCAAAAATGGATTAACGAAATTATTGAAAAATGACTTTAAAAGAAATGACACTGTCAGCCTGGCAGTGGTGGTGCATGCCTTTTTTTTTCCCCTTCCTTTCTTCCTTCTTTATTTCTATTTTTTTCCCCGAGACAGGGTTTCTCTGTAGCTTTGGAGCCTGTTCTGTAACTAGCTCTTGTAGACCAACCAGGCTGGCCTCAAACTCACAGATATCTGCCTGCCTCTCTGCCTTCTGAGTGCTGGGATTAAAGGTGTGAGCCACCAGCCTGGCTCTCGCATGCCTTTAATCCAAGCACTCGGGAGACAGAGGGAGGTGGATTTCTGTGACTTCAAGGCCGGAATGGTTTACAAGAGCTAGTTCTAGGACCAGCTCCAAAGCTACAGAGAAACCCTGTCTCAGGGGAAAAAAAAGAAAGAAAGAAGGAAGGAAGGAAGGAAGGAAGGAAGGAAGGAAGGAAGGAAGGAAGGAAGGAAGGAAGGAAGGAAAGGAAAGGAAAGGGAAGGGAAAGGAAGGGAAGGAAAGGTAGGGAAGAAAGGAAAGGAAGAAAGAACACTGTCAATTAATGGCTTCTGAAAAATACAAATTTAATAATTAAATTAAATCAATACTATCTTCTGAATATCATTTGCTGTTCCCTTTTATACTTTTAGACTTTTTACACACCCACATCCTGATCATTGCTTCTATAACCAAAGAACAAACAAATCTATATACTACAGTAAGGAACTCTGAATGTAGGCAGCTCTTTATAATATATTCTTGGGGAGAAATTTTGCTTACTGATTTTGGGTAGTGTATGTGGGAAGGAGTTCTCTCAAATGACACAAATTAAAAACCATGACTGCAAATTAAACATTTGTATATGTAGCAATTTGAAAATTCTGCCAGCTAGAAAACAGAGAGATTGTAGAGATAGACATAGCGGGTAACTCTTAGAAACAACGCTGTTGTTTCCTATCCTGCGTAAGCATGAGAAAAGTCATATACTAGTGCCTCTGTGGGCGCATCTGAATAATGAAGCATCCATCATTTTAAAGTCCTTCTTGTTCTAGAATAATACAGAAAATTTCCATCTCAATAAGAAGATGAGTAATTTTTATTAAGAACACTTTCAGTCATTACCCATTGCTTTACACACTATTGCACACTGTGATTCTTTGCAAAGAAAAATGTAAATACAGCAGAGATTTTTCTTCACTCTACTCCAAGTATAAGTTCAATTCGAATTCTATGAATTTGCATGAAATGAAAATGGTTATATTATTTATTTCACTTGATTTTGAGATTGAATTTTCCTCCTCTTTACTAAAAATACTTATTCTATATACTCTATCTTAATCTTGGTTTCCCTTCCCTCATCTCTATCTAGAATCTCCTCACTTTTCCATCCATCCAACTCCATGCCTTCTTCATCTCTTCAGACCAAAGATGATAAACATACACACATGCATGCACACACACACAAATCCCAAAAAGCTCATCTCCAGAAACTGTAAAGTATAAACAAAATCAAGTAAGGTAAAATGTGAGAGACAAAACAGCCCCCAAAGCACTACTGAGTACCATTAAGTATTGTTTGTATAACCAGTAAGACTCCATTGGAGAAAACTGATTTCTTTTGTAAGCATTTCTCAATTGGAGGTAGCTTCTGGGTTAAGAATGAGGCCTTGTATCTATTTCTCTTCATATGCTGGGAGCACATCAGACTTAGACCTGTACAGGCACTTTGCATGCTGCCACATTCGGTGGGAGATCATATGTTTGGAGAATGTCTCTAACTCTGATCCTGAGTTGATGCTTCCCTGATCTGACTGTAGGCCTAAATGATATAAATGTTTTGGCTGTGATCATGACTCACAATGGATGTATTCTGATTACATAAGTGCATTATGAGCAGATATTTTTCTACATAATAGCATAGTTTCTATAAATTGATATGGAGATACTACTGCTGACATGGGATATCATTTTATATAGAACTTAGATAATGTTTTCCATATTATTAGATTATTTGTTTCATAAAATTCACAACCATGACTTATTCTATACTTCATCTTAGGTAAACCTTCCACAGCTTGGAAATGTCTTTAACAGGTGCATAAACCACATTATTTTAGAGGTGATCAGTAGAGATGAGCCCTCATGGCCTCTCCCCTGTCTACTTTGGCATTTCTGTGTTTTCTTTTGTTACACAAATTGTTTCTTGATGTATACATTGGGACATGACTCCACACGTCTGCATTTGGATTTGTTTATGTTTTGTGAAATGGGTGAAGACTATGCTCATCAGTCAGTACAATGACAGATATTTAGAATGTAGCTAGGAATTATAATGGCTTAGTAAAGTGGGATTTGCAGGATCTTC
Organism: Ondatra zibethicus; assembly: GCA_004026605.1. NCBI lineage: Eukaryota > Metazoa > Chordata > Mammalia > Rodentia > Cricetidae > Ondatra > Ondatra zibethicus. Next base: position 20,243 of record PVIU01019761.1, read on the forward strand.
TACAAAACATATGATTTATGTAATAGGGGTGGGGCAAGGTTGCTAATAACAAAGTATATCAAGGGAAAGTATTTCCCTTGATACTCAGGATAATTAAATGTTCTAGTATGCAGACCTTTAAATAAAATATTATACTTGTTCAAAATTATATAACCCATTTTATACAAATTTAACTCCAGAACTGGGATTGTCATTTACTTTTATTTAAATGAGGCATGCAGGTGCTTAAAAGAAGTGACATGAATTTTGATAATATGTAAATCTTACATACAATGCAGCCTATTGTCATTGTTTTAAAATAAAGACCAATTTAATAGCAACCAGTGCATAAAAATGAATTAAAATGATCTACCATGCCACCTTGGAAGATATACGTTATTTAACTTTATTTAATCATTGACATGATATGAAATAGGCAAGGGCTTGCAGTTTGCCTAAAAGTTTCATTTTTTAAATTGATTATTAACACTCTCTAAAGAATTTTCTTTGTCAGTGTAATCTAATTAATATCATCTTAAGAAACTTTGAGTATATGTCAAAATTGAAAAGTTTTACACAGGAATTGTACTCAAAACAAGGGCAAATTGGAATGTTCATTCAGCAGTTGAGTGATTTTATGGCTTTTTTGTGGAGGACTTGAGTTCATTTTCAAGCAACCCGGTCAGAGAGCTAACAACCACTTGTAGCTCCAGCTCCAAGCTCATCTAATGCCCTCTTTCATCCTCCATGAGCATCTTTACTCACTCCATGAGGCTCTCCACTCCAAGGGCCTCAAGTAGACATACTCATACGTACTATATCTTAATGTATATTTAGAATTAACTAGTTTAATAATTATTACATATTTGGTTTTGTCATGTCTGGATTCTTTCAGTAAAATCTAACGTTGTCATTCTTTAGCTTGAAGATATTGCAACGCTCAGTATGCACTGTCATCTGAAACAGAATGTACTTTATTCAGCCATCAACTAGCATACATCAAAATGTTTTCCTTTTATCATTCTTACGTTTTAATTTAAAAGTCATGCAACACAGAAGAGAATCAGCCACATTAGTTGTTGAGTCATAACCGAGCTCACATTTCTAAGAATGTCACATGCCCCTCTTCTCTTAATATTATTATGTAATTAGTTCTTTTGAACTAATGAATTTCAAAACATGTCCCACTTTCTATATTACTAAGAGCAACTGAAACACTAACCCTCTCCACATATTGCAAGCCATTTTTACTTTATAGACACCATCATTGGTTCATAACAAGTATTCACTTACCATGTACCAGAGCTTGGTAGCTGAGAAGAAACTTCAGAATGAGTGATTTCCCAGTCTTATTTTAATTTTCTTTTAATTTTTGGTGCCTGCTTTTGGGACATTTTCCTCCTGGTGAGTCAATTCTTCAACCTTAATAGTAGAGCTAACTAGTTTCACCTCAACTTGATATGCCATGTCTGACTGATAACTGTGGGAGGCCTCTGTTCCTGAAGAGAGGATTTAGGATGGGAGGTGAGGTGGGGGGAGAGTCTTGAGGAAAAGAGAGACGGGAAACTGCAGTTGGCATGTGAAAGGAAAACAAAAATAAATAATTCCAAAATAGGCTTTGATATAATATGTTTATACATAGGAAGATTTTTTTATTATGATAATCCAAGCCATTTCTTTCATCAGAAGTGTATTAGTTACTTGTTTCCTTGGTATGATTAATTTGCTGACAAAATAATTTAAGGAAGAAAGGGTTCATTTTGGTTATTTAGTTTGATTGGACAGTCCATCATTGTATGGATGTCACGGCAGAAGAAACATGAGGTAGCTAGTAATATTTTATCTGGAGTCAGGTGCAAGAGGAGATGAATTCATGTGTGCATCTCTCTCTCTCTCTCTCTCTCTCTCTCTCTCTCTCTCTCTCTTTATCCCACTTTCTTTCTTCTATCCTAAACACAGGCCCATGGAAGTGTGTCACTCATAATTGACATGGTTCTTCCCACTTCAAGGAGCTAAACGTAATGCATAATCCTTCAAAGTTATGCTCATAAACATTTTTTCATCTTGATTCTAAATCCTATTCAATTGTCAATCAGTATTAACTATTAAAACTAGCCCTTTTGTTTTGATTATAAATATAACAATCAGAGCTATTCAAAATTATTAGTTTTAATCACAATCATTCTTTTTCAAAAGCGATCCTCTTTTTATTAAAATTGCTATATGTTTAATTAGAATAGAATTAATTTACATATACCCTTTTCCTCATGCCAAGGTCATGATATACAAATCCCTAATCATTAGACTAGGAGGTAGCTCAACTGTAGAATGGTCATCTACCAGGCCTAGTGCTCTCTGTTCAATTTAAATTTCTTGCAACAGTTACAACAACAAAGCTATTATAAAGTCTCAAATGGTGTAAAAATAAAATGTGATTAAATTCTCATTTGAATAAGGAGTATCTCATCATTATACTCCTCCCCATGATTTCCTGAACACTGAGTATAAACAAGGCACTGTAATAGAAATGTAAATGTTAACTAATACTTTCTACACCTTTTTGTGGCCGAGAAAGCAGAGCATTAAAACAATAGTCTGAGATGTGTACTGCTAATGATGTAATGCTTTGGATACTGACATTAAGAAGAAAAGCCAATGCAGCCTTGAAATGACATAGAGCAGGTAATGGAAATGGAGAAGATTGAGTGATTTCAAACATAGAATGTTACTAAAAATTGCTTGACTTCTAGTGACTGAATACTACCTTCTTTAAAAACCAAAAGAATTAACTCAATACTTTCTATAAACGCTAGGTATTTACAGAGTTCAAATTCTGCCTGAGCATATTCTCATGAATTGTGACTAATTAAAAAAATATCCATAGTTGTGGAAGGAGTCAATGTGATTCAGACATATTGTATGACATTTTTGAGAACTTATTAAGAACTTTAAAATGATTTGTAAATTCAATTCTGCATGATGTAAAGTACTGAGGTTAAACACTTGCTATCTACTAAGAGTTGTATTTAAAAGTGCATAAAAATACCCTACAATTTTCCATGTTTTCTGCTTAATCAGTGACACAAAAATAAAATACCATTTAGATAAATTAAGATACAATTTTGATATTTTATCTACAGATCTAGACTTGGACACAGTCAGCACATGTTGGCTGAAATAAAGACAGTGACATTGAAACAGGGACCCCTCCTTTAAACATATCAACTGGCAAAGGAAAAACATGCATAAAGGACCTGCAGCAAGTAGAAAGAAAGCTGGCACACTTGAGAGAGTAAAACTTACCAGAGTGACAGCAGCCTGCTTCAGAGTCCTGAAAATGGAAGAGAAAAAGCTCAAAAGTAGACATGAGACAGTGCCTTCCAGACACAGGTGATGATTTTAGACACAAGGTTTAAAGCAGAGGAAATTGCCTGCAGGGTTTTAAGTTTAGAAGTGACTAGATCTTTGAAAAATTTGAGAAGAATAGTTGAGCCTGGATAGAAATTTAATTGGTTTATAGTAGACTAATTTTGAAATACTTCTATGGGAAATTAATAGAGTTATAAAAGAAATACCTAGTACTATCTATCTTAATTAAGGTGATAGCCATAATAATGAGAATGGATAATAAATGAATATTTTACATGTAATGCAGACCTTTAAAAAGTATGGTTAGCTACTCCAACAAAGAGAAATAAAATAAAATATGACATGAGATAGCTGTTGTACCATTTACTAAGTTTAGAGAAACTGTGAGCCATAATTTGAATGACTGAAATATGAATACAATTTTCTCAATGCCATATGTTCATCTATGTTGAAATATTCTTTGTATGGTTTTTATGTTAATTCTGGGTAGATGTTGGGATCATTTGGAGTCCTGACCTCCAGCTGCTCTTCCCTGCTAGAGATCTTTACTTTCCTCCTGATTTGAGTCACTGAAAGCTGTGCTTCACGAGCATGTGTTGCCTTGCCTTGAGAATCAGAGGATAAGTTTTTCACCTGTTGGCCCCCCTGACTGTTGGGTATGTAAGCCCCAATGGTGCTATTGAATAAAGGGCTTCTTACCAGTGTCTAGAGGTCCCTGTCTCTGTGTGCTGTCTCTGTGTGTCTTTGTGTCTCCACTCCCTTGCCCGAAGCTTGTGAACTGTATGGTAATGCATAGAGTGCAGACAGGCGTGTGCTGCAGGTATTGATGGAGATCCTATGATAGATATTAATTCAGTCATGAGTTTATTTTAACTGATAAATTTATCCCCTGAAAATTTCAATGAATATTGATTTCTCTCATCCATATCCTCCCTAACCTCCCCCCCACCATATATACAAAAGTCTCTTTCCTAAATTCAAGTCTTTTTGTTTCTTTTTCTTACTCACCAAGTCAATCAGCATGATTATGAATCTGGAGTGATCCACTGGGGATTGGTTGACTTACCTTTTGATACACAGGAAAATACTAACCACAGCCATCAACAACCAAAAAGTCCATAGAAAAGATTAGGATCCCAGGAGGCTCTCCTTCATCCATGTCAGAAGTTGTGAGTTTATGATTGTAATGAATATATCATGTCCAAAAGATAATATCCCATGGCCTATCTCCCTGTTTTCTAGACCTAACATTCCTTTGACCCCTTCTTCAACTGTGTTCCCTGAGCCTTAGCGGGAGTAAAAAAAATACTATTAGGGCAGAGTATTCAACAATATTTTATTCACTTGTACTTCCTTAAGCATTTATGATTCTCTGCATTCATGGATATTCAACACAAAGAGAAGCTTCGCTAATCAAGGTTTATAAGAGTAATACTTTTCTATGAGTATAAACTACAATATTGAAAGCAGCTTGATAATGTATCAAACTCCTAAAACAATAGTAGTAAGTTCTCTGTCTCCACCAGGATATGTGAACTCTCCAGCCATACTTTTCTTTCTTTCCTAAAACAAGTTTACAATAATAGGCACTAATTCCTTTCTGTAGAGCACATTTCTAATCCAATTAGGTGGCTATTACCATAATTTTTATGCTTCTATATTTAGTAGATAAGAAACCAGAAGAATATAGAGAAAATTAGTATAGAAAGTGTAGAGAAAAGAATGGAACAGAAAACTCATATGGTGTTCACATGAACATTGGATAATGAAAATATTCTCAGAGTTGCTTGAATCCAGCAGAGCAGTATGATGGTTAATTTTTGTAAACTTGAGAAAAGTTTGAGTCATCTGGGAAGAGGGAAATGCAACTGATTTGCATTTGATTCCCTCAGATTCTTGGTAGGCAATTATGTGGAACTAGTTTTTTAATTAATAATTGTTATGGAAGGAGCCTGTCTGCTGTGCACAGAGCTAAACTATGCAGGTGATTATGGGTTTTATGAAGAGGTAATCCCCACAATCAGTGTTGAAATCTCATCTGGCATTCACTCTTCTACTGATGAACAGATAAGGGAAATATGGTTCCATACACAATGGAAGTACATTCAGCTGTAAAGAAAAAGGAAGTTAGGAAATCTGCAAGAAATACAAGGAACTAGAAAAAAACTGCTCCAACTGACATTATCTAGACCTAGATAGACAAATGCTTATGTTTTCTTTTAGTTTTTAATTCTAGTTCTGAAACTTTAGTTGGGTATATAATCTGAAATAACCACAGATCCAGGAAATGAGATAAGGACATAAACTCATTTTTGATTTTGATATCACTGATATTCCCCACAAATCTTACAGTAATGCTTTTCTTTATATACCTGATGTGGGATTCCCTGCTGTATGTTTTGAATACCATTGGTTAAGAAAGAAGCTGTTTAGGGCCTGGGATAGGGTAGAGCAGAGCTAAGAGGTGAAAACTAAACTGTATGCTGGAAGAAGGCAGAGTCAGGAGAAACCATGTAGCCCTGCTGGAGACAGATGCCAGAACTTTACCTGGTAAGCCACAGCCACGTGGCAATACACAGATTAATAGAAATGGGTTAAATTCTAGATGTAAGATCTAGCTAGCAATACACTTAAGTCATTGGTCAAGCAGTGATTTAAATAATATAGTTTCTGTGTAATTATTTTGGGAGTCTGGGTGGCTGGGAAATAAACAAGCAGGCCTCTTACAACAAATTGCTATGCCAACATGGTAGAATAAATCCATGTAAAATCTGAGAAAGCTTAAAAAGTAATTCTAGACACACAAAAAACAAAATATAGCATTTTCTCTAGTGGGCTTTGTTTGCTTGAAGCAAGCAGAGGCAGGATTCTTTTAAGAGAAGGTTTCCTGATTAGCGGTAGCAGCAAAAACCTCGTGGATTTGAAACAGCAGCTTTCTGGGCCATGTTGCCAGAATGAACTCTGGCTCTTTCAGGAGTCTGTATTATGTATATTATTGTGCTTTTTTTAATTTTTTTGACTGCAGAGAGACATTTGATACTGGGGACTGCTAAGCTAAGCCAATATATATACTTTAAGGGTATCTTGATTTCAAAATATGGGTCTAAGAATTTGTTGCTTTATAAAAGAGGTTCTTTTGTTTCCACAGAGGATGAGAACCTGTGGATGCCCTCCAGACTAATGTAGTCTGATGGACCATGACCCCTTGAAAGGTCACTGTAAACACCCCCAAAAATTAATTAGACCATCAAAAAGCAGTAAGCAGTTTGGAGAGAACTATGCCCATATTCACAAATATTGTTTATCAATTATTCTTTACATTTAAAGGGGGATATGCTATGGAGATTTGTACTGATATGGATATTGGTTTATTGATATAAATTATGGTCAATTTTATTATATGTATATTTTTGCTCTTGATTAAGGTATTGTGTTTGTACAGTTCATTTAAAAATATAATGTATAAAAATGTAATGTATAATTAAGAAAACTAGGTTAATAGATAGTCATCTATAACAGTCAAGCTTGTAGTCATGTTAGTTAGGTTTTCTAAATGTATATAGATATATTTCAGTTACATAGGTGTTCTTCAAACCTTTCAAAGACTAACAGAATATGGCATTTAAAATATTTTAAGAACATAGGACTTTTCATGGCAATGAGACACATCTGCTCCTGGCAGCACCAATTACTTCAAGAGAAAGGTGAGCATCGAAGAGGCTCCTTATGGAGTTTGTTAAACATTTGGGCAAGAAACTGTTCTTGGCTGGACTGCTTGATGCTATGCTGTATAAACTGGACATGCAGGACCTACAGAGAAATGACTGATGAACTTGCCTAAAGGTTAGACAGTCCTTTAGGGTTCCAGCTTCATGAAAGAGTCTGCCAGATATTTTGCAGATTAAAGAAGAAAGTGCCTGACAAACTGCCAATACAGGTGGAACTGTCTTTGAAATGTCTTGCTTCATGGAAAAGTCTGCCAGACACTATGAGCCTGTAGGCTAAGATGGATGCTCCAATGGTTCAGAAGAAATTTGAGTGACCTGTCCAGGCAACGAGATGTGTCTGTCAATTCTAGAGTTTTGGAAGTTGCTTACAATGCACTTCCTGTTTACTTAGGTAACATTGTATTCTTCTGGAGTCTTTGATGAAGTTGAAGAATAGATAGCTATAGTTATAGTTTTACTTAGTTAAGATAAAAGATAAAGTATATATAAGTATTGTAACTGTAATTATTTCTTGGTACCTGTTTAGTTATATGTAATTTTACTATGTTAAAATTAAAACTTTCCTTTTGATTTAAACAGAAAAGGGGAGGTGATATGGGATTCCCCTCTTATGCTGTGAATATCATTGGTTAATAAAGAAGCTGGTTTGGGCCTATGATAGGGTAGAGAAGAGCTAGGCGGGGAAAACTAAACTGAATTCTGGGAATTAAAAGCCAAAGTCAGGAGAAACCATGTAGCCCTGCTGAAGACAGAAGCCGAAACTTTACCTGGTAAACCACAGTCACGTGGCAATACACAGATTAATAGAAATGGGTTAAATTCTAGATATAAGAGCTGGCTACCAATATACTTAAATCAATGGCCAAGCAGTCATTTAAATAATATAGTTTCTGCGTAATTATTTCGACAGTTTGGGCAGCCAGGAAAGGAATAAGCTGGCCTCTTACAACATATATCATTTGTAAATTATGATCATCTTATTATCAATTTTCACACACATTTTTCTCTCTATTGTTCTCTTTCTCCCTGACCAATGGATACCCCCTTCATCCCCAATTATCTGTTTTTTATTCTTCTCTCTTAAAAAAATTTATCACAAAAAAAGAAATGACATTCTAATTTTCGTTCTGGCCTGTTGTGTGTTGCTTATCATAACATTGAGTTCCATTCATTTCCCTATGTGTCATGATTCCTTTCATCTTTGAAGTTGAATAAAACTCTAAATAACATTTAATGTTCAGCAAACATTACTGGGAATCTATGAACAAGTCTCTTCAACTTCATGGTGAAGTGGAGCTTTCAGAACCACTAGTGGATAAAGATAGTTTGAAATTCTTCAATGTTAATATTTTATTGCTTAAGAATTGTTTACAGTTGCTGTAAGGTTCCTCAAGGGCTCTGGTGCAATTTAGTTATATTTCAAAGCCATACATCATGCCTGTCATGCCTAGCATATCTGGGTAAACATCTTATTATGGTGAGATTAAATTTTAATTTTTTGGAAATAAATAATATCCAAACAAAACAGTATACTCATTAGATGAAAAAACCCTTGGAATTAATTTGTGTCAAAAATTACATTAAGGGCATGATCAATACTATAATAAGTCAACTCTACCCACCAAAGAAGTTATTATCATCAATTTATCATATTGGGAACTCTATGATTAGTTCTAAAATGTTTAAGAATTAGCATCTCTAATTTTTTTTAAAATAACTCCTTTGTTATTGTCCAGTATTAATGGATGTAAATCTTAATCATGCTTAGATTAAATGCTAAATATAATCATAAAATCCTCACTTGATTATTTGTCTGTTTCCTGAGTTTTATGGTATTAATATTAACAGTGGTAGTTATTTTGTTATATGACTGCATTGTTAATTCTAGCAGTAGCACACACTCATTTAATTAAGAAAAACTTTTTGTTTTTATTTTGTCATATATTTCAGTTCATCAACTGAAATGACAGTATTGTCTGGTGAACAACTAGAAGATTATTAACACACTACTCAACGACATCCGAGACAGGAAAGCTATTTTAGTTCCTTTCTCCAAAATTTAAAATGTCCACCAGATGGCAATATATAACCTAAAATACCAAATCTGCAGGTCTCACTATGAATTGGAAATGTTTTCAAAATATATCTAAAAAAGCAGAAAAATCAAATGCAAACTATTTTTCTATAATATAATAAAACTATTTTCAGTATATTGCATAGTATTACATCATGAAATAAGGAGTTAGTTACATTAATAACCATTTCAGTCTATCATATTTCATGCTTAGAGGTAAATGTTTTAAATGAAGTTTTATTAAATAGAAGGTATCATCTCAAAAAATCTGATACAATATGATATTTTTCTGTATTGTGTTTGAATTTAAATTTTGTCATGGATATAACAGACAAAGGAAAATTCTTGTATCAAGGAATTGAATATACAGATATATTTTAATTATAACTTGATATCAGCAACTTATAATTCAATGTAAAAGTGAAAAAATCAACACTTATAAGCTTTAGAATAATCAATTTTACAGTAAATAATGTTTGAAAAGAGTATTTTCACAATGTTGATTTACTTAGATCATCAAGAAATAAAATCATTGACTTTTTTTCTGAAAGTTAGAGAAAGCCATTTGAAGAAAGAAACAACAAATGTGACCAAGTAAAATTACAGATCTAGTCTCATATTTGGAAAGCATCAGATTTTTCATCAGCAGAGAATAAAGAGAGCACAACAGAGCAAAATTTAGAGGAATGAAGAAGAAGAATTCAATGGTACTAGAAGCCTGGAAAACCAACTGAATTTCTGAGCTATGGCTCTTAGTAAAACAGCCCTATTGGATGACTGCTAAGCAATAGGAGATTAATTAGGAAGCTTCAAAGATCAAAGCAAATTTTATACTGGACAGGAAACAATAGGCAGAATCAAACCATAGGTAGGATAATTAAGTTTGAAGGGAGAAAAATTAGACTACTCCTTACTAACCGCACAGTTTGCTGAGACAGATTGTTTTTCCTCAGTCATTCACATGAGCAACTCTCACCTAGATAATTGTTGCTTTTTAATTTTATTCATTTCATACTAAGAATAGCCACATGATACCGGAAAGCAAATGTTTATAAAATTTTGGGGAGATAAGTATCTGTTAAAATTTGTGGTTGACAATGGAGCAAATTCAAAAGCAAAGGGTAGTATTGGTTTCTATGTACAGAAATTAAGAAAACTGCTGGTTACTTTATATTTAAATACACTGATTGTTCAAACAACAACCACCGTGCTATGTTAACAAGGCGGTGAGACTAAATGGGTGAGACTGAAATTACATACATTTATGAGAGACAACAAAAATTTGGCAGTCAGAATGGAGAAGCAACCATTTGAAAACAAGGATACTAAGAATTATCTTTGAAAGATATCCACTAAAATGAATAGCAAGTATTCATTGAGCATGAGCACACAAACACGTTCAGTCTATTATTAATATTTAATAATAGATATATTTATCCCCTTTAACTTAGTAAACTGATTAATAGTCTAAACAAATGGCCAAAGTATATGTGTGTTATGAGTTAATAATAAAGAAAGGGTTGGAGACATATCTTAGTCTTGGAGCACCTGTTTCCCAATATGAGGAAGTAGATTCAGTCCCTAGTTCCATAGGGAAAAAAATAAATAGAAACAGTAATTAAAGCATACGTGGAGTACTTCTTTTGTTCTGTGTTAGCTTTTATTGACTCTGCTGTCTTTGCTTGCTGTATAGGATGTTTTACTTGGACATAAGACTACGCAAGGTTGGGTAGGTATAAAGGATTGATGTTTAAAATTGGATAGTTCCAGTACACTAATCTGTGTACTGGAATAATGGATTTGGGGATGATATCAGGCAACAAGATAAACTTGGGAAGATAGTGTACATCTTCCAAAACAAATACTAGATTTATATAAAAAACAATAAATATGGGTTGAATATAACAACAAAAATGGGTGTATGTGATATCTCAGACAAAAATTCAAAAGCTTCTGTATCACTTCTTTGCATTTTAAACTGAATTTTTACCTTTGCTTAAGAAAATAACCACTGATTAGGGATCAGTGTTTTCTATGCTCTTCGGTACTTAACCAAGTAGCTGTATATAGATGATTACACCTTAATTTTCCTTAATTAATTTAATTACAGTGAGGTAAATTTTCAATAATTCAGTCACAAAAGCACATTTCATGAGCACTGAGACCCTTGTGCTTAATGCTTGCTGCATTTCCACTCAGTGGGATTCAGCTAGAAATGGGTCCTTCCTTTCCTGCTGGCCTTCATTACCTCTATTAAGCATCTTTAGGCAACATTATATTGCAAACTCCCGTTCTGCCCTTCGAGATAGATGTAAACCAATTCAAAAGCTTCTTGTTTGTCTCACAACTCTGAAACATCTTTCTCAAGAACCCGGAGTCAGCATTTCAAATATAAATATTAAGAAATTCTTCTATGTCTTAGTGTCTATGGAATATTTGAAGTCTAATTTCAGTAGAAACACTATCGATGAAAATATGAGAAAGTTAATTTTTCTGGACAGAAGGTCATTTGCCTGTCCTTTGTTTACCACATTCACACTCAGACAGAAATCATGTATCTTAAAGAAAATTTCCATCACCTGTTGAAAACATATGTGAAAGTTTCATTTGAAATCAACTATTCAGGGAACCATAATACACTATACTTATTTAGATTAGAGGTGACTTAAATTATTCATTAAAATTGGAGTTGTGGGGTTAGAGAGATGGCACAATGATTAAGAACATTTACTACTCTTCGACAGGGCCAGAATGTTGCTTCCATTAAACAGTTCTGGTGGTTCATATCCAATTGGAACTACACTTCCACAGCATCCTATGTCATCTTCTGACCTTGTAGGCTATATGGAATATATACATCATACAACTACACAAACACACATCTATGCTCATGGATAAAAATAAGTATTTATTTTAATGGTGTATTATTAGAGTCACTGCATTTCCTCAAGACTGAAGGCAAAGATCACATCCCATGCCCCTGTATATTTCATGTTCTTGGCAATACATCTCCCATTCCCTGGGAGGGTTGGGGACAGTTTACTTTGAAATGTGTGAAGGTTCATAGAAAAATAATTCATGAACAAGAGGGTCTATTGTTCCTCAAGCTTCAACTATACTCTTCAAAGTTCAATGTAACACTAGTGAGGAGAGATAGCATGGCTCTAGCGGGGGATCCTCTTTCCCTCTCTACTTATCGGCCATTAGACTGAAAGGGGAAAGAGAGAGAAGGGACAAAACTTTGTACTGGACCTATAAGCATGAACAGAAAGGGGCCTCCATGTGACAGAGTTCCAGGAATCAGCCCAGAGTATAAGAAATATATAGGATTGGAGAGTCTGAGTGTCACGGCTACCTCGACCAGCAAGGAAGACGCAACACAGAACTCTTCTTTCTGCAGTTTATTCAGGAACCTTGAACAATCTTCTGACTCTCTCTCTCTCTCTCTCTCTCTCTCTCTCTCTCTCTCTCTCTCTCTCTCTCTCTCTCGGGGGAATCCCGCCTACAGCTTAAGTAGCCTCTGGGTAGCCAACCTCAGCACGTCACGTGGGCACTGCAGATAGGTCCAGGTACACGGAAGCAAGCCAGATCTTTAGCCTTAGCCAAATATGGAGTTGTTTACCACAGAGAGCACTCGCCATCCGGAAGGCGGAGGGCGGAAGCCAGCGCCATCTTTAAGGCCCCGCTGCAAGCAGCTCTCTACATCTGAGGACAAACCCTAATTTACATTAAGTGGCACACTCCTATCACAACTCTTTGTATGTAGCAGTAGGTTCCTCTAGCAGAGCTCTGAACACAAGCCTTCTTAGCAAGGATCTGTGTCAGTGGTCAACCTAAAGAAGAATCAAGTAGCTGTCTTATTTAGATGAGGTCAGCACTCTAAGGCCAGGGACATTCTGCAGATCAGGCCAGGTAGAAAGCAGGAAACCTTGTTGGGGAGAGAGGAAGTTTCCATGTTACTGAGGTCAGAGCAAGCTGCCAAGCTATTGTGGACTGTGACCACTAAACACGCAGCAATGTATTTCAACAAGCTACACAGCAGCTCATTTCTTTATAGTTAAAAACAGCAGCAGATCTTTTAGTTGGCATAAGAGTAACCTCCATACCTCCAGTTCAAAGAAATAGCCGGTGATATAATAAGAGGTTATTGTTATATTCCTGCCTCTTTTCTACAAAGGCCAAGTTGAACACACACACAAATAATATTCAGTTCCTAGTGAAATCTTCATTACTTTGAATCTGATGAAGTGATATCAACAGTGAGCAATAACAACAGTCTTGGGCCTGAATGTATTTGCACTATGTGTGCATGTGTTTTACTTTGCATTTTAATAAAATATCATGATAAAAGCACATTGGGGTAGAAGGATTTATTTCATCTTGCCAGTCTCAGGCCATATTCTATCACTAAGCAAAGTCAGAGAAGGAACTCAAGGCAGGAAATACAACAGAGGCCTTGGGTTACTTGCCTGCCTATTTTACTCATCTCATTTTGTTATAAAACTCATGAACATCTACCTAGAGTTACAATCCCCATAGTGTACTAGGCCTCCACATTAATAACTAATTTAAGAAAATGTCCCATAGACATTTTCACATACAGAGCAATATTTGGAAGGTTTTTTCTCAATTTAAGCTCTTCTTTGAAGATGACACTACTTTGAATCAAGAAGAAAAAAGAGAAAAAAGAAAAGATCAAAACTAACTAGTACAGCATGTACTCATCTAGAGATGAGTATTCCTGTAACTTGATGTGCAAAAAAGTATATATTCATTACAAGAAAAATACATCCTAACATATGAAATTTTACCGAATTAAAATTGATACATGGCATTGTATAAACCATACTCAAGATGTTTCATTTATTACATCTTGTTGTAATTCTTTTTCTTTTACTTGGTGTAATTCAAACAGAATTGTACTCCAGTATTCTAAGCTAAAATAAATTTTATAATTTTATATACTCAGTCCTTTGCAGATATCTGCTCTTTCTTACTTTCTTCCTGGCTTGCTTACCTTTATTGTACTAGAAACTAATAAAGTAGTTTGCAACGAAATAATACTTTTACCAAGTCAAATAAGGTTGAATTTTTCCTTTATATGGATACATATCATTCATATAATTCAGAATTTAGAAAACATAAGTGGTTTACTTGAAAAGGCCTTTCATTTTATTTTCTAACTGTGGAAATCATACGGTGATGAATTCAATATTCACATGTAGAAGACATGGCTCAATAGTTATATGATGTAGCTTAGATAGCAATGTGTACAACATTAGACATCAATATTTAAAATCTAGTAAATCAATATGATTTACAGGAGGGGCATGTCTCATTAATTTGTCCAGCAATAAGAGATGAGAAGAAAAGTTTGATGAGAAATAAAATCTTCCTATTTGAATTATCTAGATTGAATGAACATTTTAATTAAATAGTCTGTTGGTTGATCATATTACAACTTACTCAGATAAGCCCAACATGATCTCATTATAAGAATATTCCAGGAAGAATAAGTCTATTAGGAATAATAATTGACTTAATACTCAGCAATGCATTAGGAGATATATTTAAAGCTTATAACTAAATAGTTATGATGCGTTAGAAACGGAAGTTATTGATGTATGAGTGATGTTTTTAAAACATCACCATATTACTTAAACACAACAGGATGTGGCAGACTTCTGGAGAAGCATATGAAATAAAATATGTTAAAGTGACAAAGAATTCAAAGCATGAGTCAGCGAGTAAAACAAATAATCTTTGAAAAGTGAACCAGTCCCACACCATTAAAAATTACCTTCCTCCAAGCTAGTACTCTATATTTCTTTTAAAATTTAGTTTCCCATTATAGGCCTGTGACAAATCATCTTTCCTATTGATGAACTCAGACGTCTTCAACCACATGAGGACTTTAACTGGGACATAAAATGAAATGCCTTTTTCTGCAAGCTACTGAAGTTCTAGAAGCCTTGTTAGAACAATTTAACTGTTATGAAGTAGAGTCCTAACACTTTTTTTCCATACATTGTTTTATTTTATTTTTTCCATTCAAGAACATAATTAAAGAAATAAAATTTTTACCTTTCTTCCCCTTCTCCCGGTCCCCTCCCACTACCCCCCCACCCCTCCTCCCTCCCCCTTCTTCCTTGAAAGAGGGCATGGTGCCCTGCCCTGTTGGAAGTCCAAGGCCCACCCCCATCCCTCCTGGCCTAGGAAGGAGTGCATTCAAAAA
>PVIU01019762.1:0-35635 GCA_004026605.1 Ondatra zibethicus
GATTTGATTCTACTGCATGTACTGGCTTTTTGGGATCCTAGTCAGTTTGGATTCACACCTTCCTAGGCCTGGATGGAGGCGAGAGGGCCTTGGGCTTCCCACAGGGCAGGGTAACCTGCCCTCTCTTAGGACTGGAGGGGAAAAGGGGAGGGGGAGTGGGGAAGCGGGAGGGAAATGGGAGGAGCGGAGGAGGTGAAAATTTTGAATGGTACTATTTATAATGCAATAATAAAAAATTAAATGTAAAAAAAAGAAGCAGTGAGATGAAGAAAAAAATACAGGGATGTTGAGTTTGAAAGGGAAAGAGTAAATTTAAAAGTTACTCTATTAAAATAGGCAGTGTCTCCTGTGGGTGCCCAAGACATCAAAATGAGGAATTTATTATGTCTCAGAGCTGGGTATTCCGAAAGTCACAATAGCCACAAATTCCTGTCAGCAACTTTGCAGGGACATGAAGCCAAGAACAAAATCCACATCCACAAACTTATACTCCTTCAAATTACAGTAATTGCCTGTGGCAAGTCCTTGTTGGAATCCTCTTATCATGGTAAGCATAGTTAGTATTATAGAGAATGCTATGCAGGAAGAAAAAAAAAGAAAAAAAGAAAAGTATGTGTCAGAGGCATGATTTTTCTGTGGAAACCAGACAAAGGATTGACTGGTTCTACAAGAATCTATTGTTCATGTACAAAGACGGCTGCCAGTTTTTCAGGTAGGATACAGATAAAATGCACACTGTTCATCAAAGCAAACCAAGCAAACAAATAAATAAAGGTGATTTCGGTTTATGGAGCAGATATCTTAAGGTTAAGGACTGAAGGGATTCAGCAATGGACCATCTTATTATTGATTTCAGGTTTTTGGAAGAACCCAAGCATTGGGAACTAAGCCAAAAAACTGTGCCAATAGTATAAGACTAAACACTTTTCCAATTCTATTTAGGCTGCACATTATTTAGTGTTAGTGTTCCTTATGACACAAGAGAACTGAATCCTGTTCACCTTAACTTTGGAAGGTATTTATGGCATAGCTTCAATCCATCTACTCAAGGAAAGCTAATTAGGCCACTAATGCAAGTCTCAGGGAGATGAACAACATCCTTAGTGGAACTGAAGTTCTAAAATTCATAATAGCAACTGAATTGTACCAACTTTGATATGAAGAAAATCAAAACCTGGATTTATTTTTTGCTTTTTGTCACATTCTGTATCAGCTGTGGAATCAGCTAACAACAAATTATCATCAATCAATTGCAAAGTCGTTTATAATAGACCACCATGGAGGGAGGAAGATGAGAGTCATCTCTAACAGAAAACACAAAAACAACTTAATGGTAATGACCTTTGAACATTTTTGGAGTCAAGGGTCATAATAAACACAATCATAAGCAATAGAGTAATCAGTGACAAACCAGTTGCGTCAATGGCCCTGGGAAAAAGTAATTGATATAGACTAAAACACAAATGCCAGTGTGCCTGTGTTGTGTCAGCTCATTCTAGGGAAACTTATTCATCTCCTAGTTGCTAGCTCCCAGAAACTAGGAATTGAATTTCACTCAGACAGCATCATGTTTGTAGCAGGCGGCACAGGTTTATAGTTATTCCTGTGTTTATTACGTGATAGTTATTGAGCAGTGTTATAGTCATTTTCTGGCCACTAGAGGATGGAGCGGTCAAAACAAATTAGAAAATTAATATCTTGGGGCTGAGAGATGGCTCAGAGGTTAAGAGCGCTGACTGTTCTTCCAGAGGTCCTGAGTTCAATTCCCAGCAACCGCATGGTGGCTCACAACCATCTGTAATGAGATCTGGTACCCTCTTCTGACCTGCAGGGATACATGCAGACAGATGTTGTGTACATAATTAATAAATAAATCTTTAAAAAAAGAAAATTAATATCTTTGTCTTCTGGTTCTTATAAACTAGTTCAAATGATGTTTGTTTGCTGACTGATTTTACTCAAGATGAGAATCCCAGGCTATCAGAATGTTATTGTTTGACTATTGACTTCAATGAGGGATAAGGGAATTATTTCCTTGAGGAAAATAAGTTTTGACGAAAAGGAAAAGAATGAGAGCTTTTAGAAAAACACCATAGAGAGACCCTCAACGCAGCTGATGCAAAAATATACATTTATGTAGCCAGAGGTATTTATCCAGATGTTGATGGAGAAAGTAAAACAACATGCGTCAGTCACAACCTCAGCAGCAACAAAACTTTGCTGTTTCTTGGGATTTTGTAAAATGCACTTTATAAAATGGAGCGTGTTGGATGTGGGTACAATTTTGTTCAGGTGACTACAGAACCTAAAGAATCATCATCCCTCTACTTCCTTTCTTTCCCTCCCTCCCTCCCTCCCTCCCTCTCTTCGTTTATATATAAACCTCTCTCTTTCTTCCCCCTCCCAATCTGTGTGTATGTTTGTGAATAATTTTAAGTTTTGGAAACTTTAGTTCTTTTGTCAACTTTGGAAAAACAATAGTATTCAGGCATCTGTGCTGGTCTGCCCTTAGGGTCCTAACAGGATACACCCTCAGCTTTAGCCCCTAAGAGCACCTCCTGTGCACATTCACTCTGCTCCATTTTAAAGGTGGGCTTTGCTCTCTCTCTCTCTCTCTCTCTCTCTCTCTCTCTCTCTCTCTCTCTCTCTTTCTCTCTCTCCCACCACTCTTGTCCCCACAGATTGATCTCTGCCCCCCTCTTTGCCCCCTTCTCTGCCCCTTCTCTCTCCTCTTTCAATAAACCTCCTACCGTGAGCCTTGTTGAATGGCATGACTGCTCTTCTCGGCATTTTTAAAATTATAGCAACTACCGTAGCTTGCAGGATTGAGTTTGCACTGTATCAGAATTATCAGCTTATTTCGGTCTTAAAGTCCATCTTTCCATTTGTACACAGGTAATGCACTATATTAAATAAGCAAGGTCTTAACTACGTGGGTTTGATGACAGACACTAATAATAAAATAGTCTATAAATAAAAAAGAATTTAAGTACTTAATATCTTAGAAAGAGATACATTGAGATTGTTTTTTTTAAAAAAATCTATATTTGTTATTAAATACAATCAATGTTCCCTCTCCCAGTTTTTCTAGTTTTTTTCTAGTAGCCCAAGCTAATCTTAAACTTGCTGAATAGCAAAGACTGGCCTAGAACTCCTTATCTTCTTGCTTCTTTCTCCAAAGTGTTAGGATTCTAGGTGTGTATCATCATGCCTCCCCTTAAATTTTAAACTAAATTCGCATGCTCTTGTTGCTTAGGACATAAAGAGAATTTTAAAAGAGAATTTTCCCAAACTCCCTGCTCTGATGTTGCAACATGACAAGTCTGAAATATTTTTACTTTCAGGAAAGATTTATTTTATTTCATTGTGTGTCTGTGGGTGAGTAGGGGTGGATATAAGTGAGAGTGTGTGGATGCATACGGCTTTGCATGTGTGTAGCCTAGTAGAGGTTATCAGAGTCCTCGGAGCTGTAGTGACAGGTGTTTGTGGACATGTGACGATAATGCAGGTGCTGGTATCTACACTCTGATTCGAGTGATTGTGCAGCAATTGTTCTTTTTTGGGCCATCTATCCAGCCCATTTTTGTTACTTCTATTATTTTGTTTAAATTAGCATTCAAAATAACAGTTTCATTATGTCGTCACAACTATATGTAAATTTGAATTTTTAAAATACGTTGGTTTATGTCAGAAAACAAAGTGAAGAGCACAGTGAATAACAATGAAGGGGAAAATAGTAAATCAGAGATTTGAAGATGTTATAAAACATGCATTCATACTTGTAATAGAGGGTGACATACTTTCAAACAACTGTGCTTTTGAGAAAATGGGAGGAAGTATATTAAAGAAAGAAATAGCTGGAATTTTCTCAAAAAAATGATAAAAGTATCTAACCCTAGATTTAACTGCTTCCACCCAATCATGTCTACGATGAATCAAAGAACTCCACTCCAGTGTATTGAGAACTTAGAGCATTGCTGAAAAGGAGTGTAGTTCAAATGACAGTGAAAGGGGAGAGAGACTGCCTGCAAAAGTGTGGGACTGGGGTTAGACTTAGCAGGTAATTTCTCAACGATGTAATGGAGAAAGCCAGACAAATTATTTTCAATTGTTAAGAGAGGATTGAGACCCTAGAATTCCTTTTCTTAAGTCTCTTTTCAAAAAGGAAATATAGGTGTCCCCACACATAAAATGAAAGCCTTCATTTATAAAGGTTTGTCTCTTTTGGGGTTATCTGAAGAATGTAATTAGAGAACCAGACCTGGAAATTTACTATCAAAAGATCACTAGCCTGCTAGAGGCTTGACCAGGAAAAGTAGTCTCAACAACCCACACAAAGCAATAATGATCAAGCTTTATCTCAGTTTTTCTTGACTAGAGGAATCCCAGAATGTGTATGGAAAGACATAATTGTGAAATAATGCTCAGATACATTTTGAGTATCAAAGGGCTTAGAAAAAACGTGCTGTTAACAATGTGTGTATAATTAGTTGTGCTGTGTTCATACATTGTTACACAGCTGTGAGAAATGTATGAACTACAGCTATTTGTTTTAGTTTGGATGAGGCTAATCCAATCGTTTCTTATACCAGAATTATTCACGAACCCGTGGTTTTGGTAATGAGTTGGGGACAGGAGGGGAAAACGTAAGACAATGTGTTTTTACTTGCAGCTTGATTGCAATGCCCGATTTTCAATATAATGCCATGAACTGAACTACTTCTCTATAATTTCATTAGTCAGCTTGTCTCATAAAATCAGCAGAAGGCAGTCTGGAATCAACATTTCTTCAATTTTCTAATTATAAGAATAGTGTATCAGTCTTTGCTTCCTACCATCTGGGTGTTTCATGAGATAAACCCTACGTTTTGAAATGTGTTGCCTCCACTGATTGCATGCACATGACAGATTAGTTAGGAAAAGTGCCTATCTTTGTATATTACAACTTGTTCTCTTACCTCTATATTGTGATACACAGTAGACAAGTTTTTCTCTATTATTATTTTACTATACTAAAATACATGGCATTGGGCATTTTAAAAGTGGGAACAATTACACTTTAAAACTTAACTGTAGTTTAGCTTTAAAAGACAAGAGTTTCTCTGTGACCAAGAAAAGCTTTAAGGTCACACCTTAAAACTACATTTTATAGTTTAATTTTTAAAGCAATTTCTTTCTTGCATTTGCATATGTACTTATCTGGATTTCTGAGTATTCCAATTTGAAGTTGATGTGTATTTTATATAGCTATAGAGGGCCAATTATACTTAAGTATGACGTTAATGAGAGTAATCAACCTTAAAACAAAAGACTATGTCTTGGGCGCAAGTACTTAAAGCCTTTAACATTTGGGGCAAATGGATACTGAAGAGCAAATTGAAGGGCCATGCTGGTGTATGAAGAAAGGAGGAAAGATATACCTGACTACACTAACTGAGAAAAATAAAGTTAATATTAAACACCATCATTTGTTTTGATAAAAGCATTTGAGCCCTTTTTTGGTTTTTAAATTTTTCCTTTCTGTTGAAAATAGATTTTTTTTTCTCACATAACATATCCTGATTACAGTCTTCCCTCTCTCTACTCTTCCATGTTCCTTCCCACATCCCCTCCCTGCCAGATTCACCCATTTCTGTCTCGCATTAGAAAACAAGCAGACTTCTAAGAGATCATAAAGAAATAAAATAAAGCAATAACAAAATATAATAATGGGATTAAAACAAAAATCAACTGCTGTAGGAAGGCTTGCAGCTTGTGGTTATCCGCCTACTGGGGTGTGGCCTCTTATACTATAAACACGGATGCAGAGCCTGCATCCAGCTCTTTTTTTCCCTCCTTTTTGCCAGTTGCTCGTTCGGATTGTTGGATTGCTGGATTTGATCTATGTCCACCATTCAAGCAGAGAATTCTGATTTGTGAGTTTACCCCTAAATAAATAACTATCTATTTATCATTTCTGAGCTAGTGTGGGATTTCTTTTAAGTGTCCATTCATCACTTGGTTCGTTCATCACTTGGCGCCCACATGTATTTAAACTCCACGCCTACTGGGTGGACGGCCTGGCCGTTCCACTTCCCAGACGGGCTTGCTTTTGCCTAAGTGGGTTTTTTGTAGAATCTCCAATACAATGGAGTTTGCTGTGTGTGGCAACTTGGAAATTTCCCAAGCACACGTATGCACGGCCGCTGCATTCCCCGGGGTGATTACTTGCTGTGTGGCCACTTGTGCAGCTTCTGATTTCTGCTCCCTGCCCCTGGATTCTGGGTTTCTTGCTCCGTGTATGGAATTGATTTAATTACCTTTAATTTGTCAAACAACGCATATTTCTCAGTATTTAACCAATACCAAGCCGGAAACTAAAGCAGCCCAGGACCGTTCTGTCACCAGATGCATTGTTTCCAGTCGCAACTCTGCAACCACACTATCTGCTGGACAATAAAGATTGCTGTTTACCAGATCACATAACAGGTAAATAAGTAAATCATTATGCAGACTTTGTTACCAATGCAACTTTTAGTACCCTTTTTTTTTTTGCTAATACTATGGATTGTATTATGCGAGGCTTATATGACTATGGGGATACCTCAATTTATTGGTCATTAGGTTTCAGTTCTCTTCTCTTGGATGATATGACATCACGATGCTGATAGCACTACTACAAGACCTGTTTTGGGTACCAGCGACCTAAGATGGTTCCATCTTGATTAGCTGAAATGATGCATTTTTTTACAATGTTCTGGCCAGACCTCCACCAAATACTCAGAAACTGTTTGCAATTATACCAGGCATTAATCTTGGAACTTAACCACCATTTTACTTTCACAGGATTCCATAGAAAGAACGTCACCCTCATGACAGCTGGAAGTAATTCTAGAAGACGACGTCCCCTCTCCCAACAAAGTTTGTCCTTAGGATTAGGGACATCATTTTAGGGGTTGATTATAATTGGTATACGGTTGGGGGTTGGGGGAATTTTATAGGCTCAGGGATCTTTTTTTTTTAAAAAAGGGAAAATTGGATGGGATAATAGATTGGTATGAGCTTACTCGCACTAATAATAATAGTGAGTAATAGAGTGAATACTATTATTTTTAGGCAATTACATTGGTATAGATTCTTGTATATTGATGCAAAGTTAAATTATACTGAATATTGTATACATGAATGCTTCTACCTCTGCTTAAAACATTTTTATATATTGATAAATTATTATATTGCAATGTACATTTATACCTCTAATCAAGATACTTATACATTGTTTACATTTGGAGGTCATTGTCCTCATTTACTGCACAGTTGTTTATTTTCTTATTCTTTAAATTATATAGGTATTAAGAATTACAGATCAATAGTCATCTATGTTTATCATACTTATAGTTAGACTAATCAGGTTCTTTAGATAGATAGAGATTATATTCTGCATAGATAGTTAATCTTTAACCACTTCAAAGAGCTGTAGAAAATGGCATTTAAATAACTTAGAGTTCTGTTGAAATGAGACACAATTGCTCCTGGCAGCACCGATCTATGCCCAAGAGAATGTTGAGCACCGAAGATACTCCACTTGGAGTTTGTTTTCTTCTTGGCAAAAACTGGCCTTTGGGCAAAGAAATGCCCATGCCTCAACCACTGACAAGATACATAATATCTGGAAATGGATAAGCAGGACTGTCAAATCTTACCAAGACAGGGTAAGATGGTGTTGAAAAATTTCTTGCCTTTGAAAATAGTCTGTCCGTTATTCTAAGCATTAGCCAAAGTTGGTTGCTTCAACTTGGCAAATGAGACCTTGGGTGATTGCCCAGGTAGCTAGTTGTCTCTGTCATTTGTTGCACATTTTGGAAGTTGCTTGATATTATTTCCCTTCTCGGATCTTTGATGGGGTTGAAGACTTGGCCATGTTATTTATTATACAAGACTTAAACTAGTTAGGATAGGATAATTGTTCTTATTGTATATAATTTGTATTAGGAACTCTCTTATTTCAACAAAAGGGGGAGATGCTGTAGGAAGGCTTGCAGCTTGTGTTTACCCACCTACTGGGGCGTGGGCTCTTATACTATATATGTGGATGCAGAGCCTGCGTCCGGCTCTTTTTTTCCATCCTTTTCACCAGTTGCTCGTTCGGATTGTTGGATTGCTGGATTCTCTCTGTCTACCATTCAAGCAGAGAATTCTGATCTGTGAGTTTATCCCAAATAAATAACCATCTATTTCTCATTTCTGAGCTAGGGTGGGATTTCTTTTAAGCGTCTGTCCATTACTTGGTTCGTTCATCAGTCAACACATTGGAATTGCACAAAACAAGCAACAGAAGGAAAAGAACCCAAGAGAAGGCACAAGAAACAGAGACCCACTTGTTTGCACACTCAGGAATACTATAAAAACACTGAACTGGAGGCCATCATATACACGCAGAGGTCATGGTGGAAATATGAACAGGCCCCATGCATGCTGCTTTAGTTTCTGTGAGTTCTTATAAGCTTCACTCGTATTGGTTTCAAGGGCCTTGTTTACCTGGTGTCCTCTATCCCCTCTGGCTCTTCTATTCTTTCTGCCCTCTTTTATATTGGGTTCTCTGAGCTCTGAGGGAGGGATTTGATGGAGACATCCCCATTAAGGCTGACTGTTTCAAGCTCTCTCATTCTCTGCACACTATCTGGCTACAGGTCTCTGTGTTTGTTGCCATCTGTTGAGGGATGAAATGGATGATGAATTAACAAGACACTGATCTGTAAGTATAGCAGAATGTCATTAGGAGTCATTTTTGTTGTTGCTGTTCAACAGTAAGATTTGGTTTTACTCTAGATTCATGAGCTGTCTAGTCTCATATTCTTGGTCACCCAAGCACTTTCGGGTATGAATTCCATCTTATGAGTTGGCCTTAAGTTAAATCAGATATTGGTACTTACTCCCACAAGCTTTGTGCCACCGCTGCTCTAGTATATCTTGTAGCCAGGACACCACTGGCAGTCTAAGGGCTTGTGGCTGGGTAGGTGTTTACGTTTCTCTTTTGGTAGCATGCCAAGTACCTTCTTATACCAAACACACTGCCACACAGGGATGAGGGTTCTATGTAGGCATCTGTTCAACCTCTCCATGTTCAGTGAGTTGTGTAGGTATTGTCTTCAGCAATGGGACCTTGCCATCAGTTTGTAGAGAGGAACCTATAGTCTTTGCAAGAGCCTGAGTCGTTTGGGGATTCCCATGGGACTTCTTTGGACAATAAATCGAATAGATTTAACCCCATTTTGGTACTAGAAGTTTCATTTTTGCCCCATTCCCTTACTCTATATTTAACTGCTGCTGTTCTATGTGCGTCTATGGATTGTAGCTTAGTTATCATCACCTTTTTAAAAGATTTATTGTATGTATGTATGTATGTATGTATGTATGTATGTATGTATGTGTGCTTTATCTGCATGTACACTTTTATGCCAGAAGAGGGTATTAGATATCACTAGAGATGGTTGTGAGCTACAATGTGGTTGCTGGAAATTGAACTTAGGACCTCTGGAAGAGCAGCCAGTGCTCTTACCTGCTGATCCATCTCTCCAACCCCTAGTTATCATTGTCTTAATAACTAATATCCACACAGAAATAAATATATACCGCATTTCTCTTTCTGGGTCTGGGATGCCTCACTCGTTTAAGCCCAATTTATCTGTAAAAAAGAGATAACAGACCTCAAGTTCTGAAATGTGGGAGACAATATTTCTGTGTGTTTTTTATTAGATACAAAACCTTTATAATGTTTTGGCAAATAAAAATGGGTTGTTTTGTTTTGTTTTGTCAAATATATAAATACTTTCCAGATTTCTTAGAGAGTAGCAACATGCATTTCCACATGGAAAGACCCCGATAATTTATACTGTAGTAAATAGACTCCATTTTACTGTTCTTGATTGACTGTTCCCTACTGGTGTGATGGCTTCATGGTCCTCAATGCTCCTGTAAATAGCTCTCATGCAGGCTCTGTATATAAGCCTAACAAAGCCATTGCTTCCTCAGGTAGTACTTTCAGGGGATAGTAATTTGTGGTAAATGCTTGTTTATATTTTACCTACGGGAAGAGTTTTCCTAATGACATACTTCATTCCTGTGTCATAGTCCCTACGTTTCCCAAGTTTAAGTTTGCTTTTCTACCAACACAGAGAGATGATAGGAGATGAAGGTGGCAGCGTGGAGGGGAAGAAAGAGGAGAGATTGATTGAAGCTATTCTTGTGTCTCCAACATGTCAACTTCTACATTTCTACCTTTGTCAGAAGCATGTTGAAAAACTGACATACCAATATAACTAATGACTCCAGTAGGCACTGCTTTCTATTAAAATAAGACAAATTATCTCTTACATGGAACTGCACTTAGAACTTGAAGCAATTAATTACTTTAACTTTTACCCTTATTAATGATAATCTAAGAATGTTTTGTCATCATTTTACAACAGGAAAAATGCACAGAGCTTTTCAGATTAAAATAGTGTGCGGTTTTATTTTGAAACAACACTTCTGCATGATTACTAAGTTTCTTTCCAAATTAGGGATTCTGTGATTAATTAAACTGATAATGAAATCTAGTGTGGTGTTTGAGATTCTCTATGAGTAGAGTGAGCTCACAGCAGAAGATATCGGGTGAAAAACACGGCATTTGCCCTCTAAATGAACTTAGGAGCCATGCATGAAACTTGTAATGGTGACTTATTAAGTATATATCATGTGCCAATGTCTCTATGAGATTTATATCCCAGAGATGAATATGAATTTTTCCTCAGTGAAATATTAATGAGAAGTTAAAGTTCCAAGGAATTGCTAAAATTACTCAGTCATCGAATTATTAAGGTAAGAAACCAGAATCTAAATCCAGATTTCCTTAATTCCAAATTCTATATTCTTTAATCTACTTCATTCTATGTCAAACCATGGTTTTTAGGAGCATTAAGCATTACTTTTAGTCCCTCAAGCAGGGAATTAAATCATAAATATCTGTTTTCTATACATATGCTCAAAATTTTTCATTTCTTTTGTTTTGTTTTTATTCATTTTAGCCAGGATATTGTAGGGCTATATACTGGACCTACTACAAATATTTTAAGAACTGATACTAATTGCTAATGATATTATTTTCTGTAAAGATATCGAGAAGATTTATGAAGTGGTCTTGTTTTTGCTTTTTTAGTCAATGTTCATCCCAATTATGAGACACTGACTATAATAATCAGTTCAATCTATCTCATAAACCATTTAGGGTGAATTTTATGAAAATAAAAAATACTTAGGACCAACCCAGTGTAATTTAATGAACTAAATGCAATGTAGAATCAGTTTATCAGAAGACTTACCTGAGTATAAGAATATATCACACTATGCATAATGTATGATATTTAAAATGTCCACCCTATAATGCAGCAGTGAGCTTCCTCCTGAGGGTAGGATAAGAATGGTCCACAGCATTTGTTTCATGGTCTCACTCATTATGCCACATCACGTTCTTCATGTTTATAACGATAGTCAAATTTTCTTAAAGACAGAGCAATGCACCAAGTCTCATGCTATTTGGTCAATAGTGTCCTGTAGAAAGTTCATGAGATCTGGCAATACCTGTTTATTAGGAAAAATTCTAAAATGTTTCCTTTCATTTGAGTGCAAATACCCAGCGAAAGTGTTAAATTAAACTATTTAAAATGTAACCTTCTCTTTCTCCCAGTGTCCTTGTGTCTGAATCTGAATCTGTCACCTAAATATGTACAATTGTGCTATTTGAGAGAGAAAAAAAGGGCACATGGATATGAGACATAAGATGGGCATGCATTTTCCTCTGCCTGCCTCTTCCATCCCATGTGCTTATCTTTGTTGGTAATTATCATTATGTTTTGTGTCTTGCTTTGAAATCACTACCTTAAGAAATCTTTGCCGATTTATCTTATCATTTGGATTCCAATAGTATATTTTTTTAATTTTGTTTTTGTTTTTAATTACACGTATATGTATGGGTGGGTGTGCATATAAGTGCAGTGCTGTTGGAGGCCAGGAGAGGGCAGTAGATCCCTGGAGCTAGAGTCATAGGTAACTATTAGCTGCTGTTATGGGTGCTAGGTACTAAATGTGGTCCTCTGCAAGAGCAGTATGTATGCTTAGCTGTTGAGCTGTCTCTCTAGCTCCCCAGTAGTGTTTATCAATAATACATTTTTGAGTATTTATATAATCACAGAAAAACTGATGAGAGAGTACTGTTTTCTGATCTGTATTAGGGAATACAGATCCTTCTGTCTGCATCTTCAAACACTATGACTCCTCCAACCAAACTAGTAAGCTTACTGGCATCCACCTTGTTAAGTCCCTATCACCAAAACCCTGTAATTTACATTAGAATTCAGTTTTGCTTTAGAAAATGTAATGTTTTTACACCTTAGTGCCCTACACAGTAGTTTCACTGATCTAAAGTTTTCATAGGCTTCACTATTTTCTCCTTCGCTCCATCGATTTCTTTTGGGGTTGGAACTCATACAACTCAAGCTGGTCTCAAATTATTTAGAGGATGCCTTGGATTTCTGAACCTCCTGGTTCAACCTCTCAGGTGACTGTACTATGGGAGCACACCACCATGCCCACTTTAATGCAGTGCTAGAGACTTAATCCTGGGTTCTGTTCATATGAAAGAAAAACTCAGTGAAATGAGCTAGTCCTTCCCAATTTCTATCCTTTCTCTTAACCACTCCACTAGAGGTTTTCCTTCTATATGAGGTGAATAGAATCAGAACACTACTTAACAGAACTTTCCCACGGCTTCTTTGACTGAGTGCCTTCTTATTGAAGGTTATTTTATAATTTTAGTCACTCATCTTCATAAAAATATTTATATTTATGTGCAAGTGTGCGACTGCTTGTCTCTATGTGTACCACATGTGTACAGTTGCATCAGAGGCCAGATGAGGGCATCTGGTTGTGAGCCACCTAACAAAGAGGTGCTGACTAAACTGGGCTCTCTGAGAGTGGATTAATAGTTGCTGAGTAGACCCTCTAGACCCATAGTTCATTTGCCCTAAGTACTGAATAGCATTTGATTGTCTGATGGACTGCATTTCATTTGAACATTGGCCCATTGAAGGATATCGCAATTGTTCTCATGGTTTGTTAGTTGTGAATAGGACTGTGACAAGCTTGTGTGCGACTTCTGTCTGTTATAGGAATCTAGCCCATTTCGGTAAGCGCAAACAGGCCAGTTCTGCTCTTGCAGCAAGAGCTTGTTCTGTAGGAAGTGTGCAAGCTGTCGTCCAGAGCGTCATCATTGTTTTTACATTCCCACCGGAAATGGAGACACTTCACTGTTCCACATGTTTACCAGTCGTAAATGTCAGTGTTTCATATTCGCATCTTTTCTTGGGGCTACACATTCATCTTACCGAAATGGCAAAAGATGTTTAAAAGATGCTGCACATTTTACACATGCTTCCCACTTGTGTCCCTTCTTTGTTACCTATTCAGGGATCTGGACCACTTTTTAATGAGTCGACTTACCAAAATGCTTGTTTTTTTCATTGTTTAGTTGTTAATATTATTTTTATGCTTTAGTCTTTTATATGGTATGACATTTGCAAACATTTCTCCAAGCCATCCTTGCCAATGAGATATTAAGGAAAATCTACCAGATTGGAAATTTAACTCTCAAAGGAAGGCAGAACTGGTGTTTTCTGTTTTCCCTCAATTCATGGCCAGGGTTGTCCTTAACTCCTAACATATGTGACCATCTTGTTGCTAGCCTGTACAAGAAGACCAGGTGAAAAGTGGAAGGAAAACCTAGTGGGACTAAAAGTTGATCAGGAAATTAACCAGTCTGAATTGTGCATTTCTTGTGGATATAAAATTCCTCTAATTTCACATACTATAGTAAATACTTTTTATTGATTTTTATTGAGCTCTACATTTTTCTCTGCTCCCCTCCCTGCCTCTCCCGTACCCCTTCAGCCCTCCCCCAAAGTCCTCTTGCTCCCAGTTTACTCAGAAGACCTTGCTTTTGTCTAGTTCCTATGTAGATTAGATCTATGTATGGCTCTTGAATTTTGCAGGAAAATGGATTGAGGTAGAAAACATCATTTTGAGTGAGGTAACCCAGACCCAGAAAGACAATTATCACGTGTACTC
The DNA here is from genome assembly GCA_004026605.1 of Ondatra zibethicus. Lineage (NCBI taxonomy): Eukaryota > Metazoa > Chordata > Mammalia > Rodentia > Cricetidae > Ondatra > Ondatra zibethicus. The sequence goes on from PVIU01019762.1 coordinate 14,140, forward strand.
ATTCATAAGTGATTTTTAAACATAAAGCAAAGACAACCAGCCCACAAATCACAATCCCAGAGAACCTAGACAACAATGAGTAAATATATTTTAAAACTAAGTTTAAATTATGCTCTTTGGGAATAAGATTCAGTATATTTACCTTTTCAGCACAGAAAATTCCTATTTGAGTATTAAGTACACTGCAAAAAATTACTTGTTATAGAAGAGTATGATTGTCACCCTCTGTTTTGACATTATTTGATATGTTCATCTCTTCTCTCACTTCTAGAGTACTCTCTATGCTTTAGTTCTGTCTTAAATAAACATACACACATCTTGGCTGGATTATATGAGGTTAGTAATTTTATTTATCCAAGTATAATATGTATTTTCTTTAAAAATCTTAGATACAATACCAATCTCTGCTTTGAACCTCTCTGGCATGTAACAATAATGACCTCAACTTTATTGGTGAAAAATATATCGGGTTATGTTAACTGCTTTAGTAACCTCTATCTTTTTAATTTTTAATTATTATATTCTTCTACTCATAGAAACACATATGTGCTCATGGGCGCACACATACACACCATACTTTATCACTCACAAATACTCTAAACGTCCACAACTGTCTTCAACATGCTGCATGCATAACTTTGAAATGAGAGGAATTTGAACTGTTAAACAAAGTGAAAGGTTAATTGCCTAATCATAGTTCTTTTCCTGAAAAGACTATTTTGACCTATACAAGTTTCCTGGCAAGAAGCGAGGAATCTTTCAAAATATAATTAAATAATCAGTCTTATCTCTAAGGTCAGCTGCCGTAACATAACAATGTTAGTGTCTTAGCAACGGCTGCTTTTACATATTTCTTATAAGAAAACTTTAAAAGCCCTCTGTTTCATATGCTATTGTATTTGGAAAATTGTTTTCTGTAAATATTGGCTCTATTAATGACAAATTATTTTGAGAAAATACTTTTGGAAAATGTCATAAATATGAATAAATATTTTATTCTTTTGAAGATACTTGGAGTCTGGGGAAAAGTTACCATCTGAAAAATCACAGATGTTTTGGGAAATTTTCAATTTTTGAGTCTTAGTGAATACTTACGATGACAAAATGTCTTTTCCAAGGTGTTAGAGAAATACCTCACCTGCAGTACCTGTCATTAGTAAAGTATTTGATAGGTCCAGTCTAATTCTCCAGCATGCTGGTGAAAAATGACAGTTGTTCTCAGCATTCTGTTCCTTTTGAGCATCTTACACCCTAGTAATGTGAATTTGGAATGTTTCCTGCCTCAGATTTCCCCAACGTGTTCCTTGCTTGAATGCTCAGACTTTATTTTCATGATAATATAAGCTACTATTGATCTTATTTGGTTTGGTTTATTCTTAATGATCATATTTTCACTTCTACACATTTGATTTTTTCAGTTTGATTTGGCTTCAAGAATATTCAACATACTTCGTCTCTTAGGGACTGGAACACAGCAATGAAGTGACACACTTTTAAAATGTGGCTTCTTTCTACCCCTTGACTGCTGCACTGCATTGTGGGACAGGGTCTTACCACCGTCATGAACCCAGAACTCCTGAATAGGGCTAGGCTGTCTAGCCGGCTACTCCTATGGATCTGCCTGTCTCCATTTCCCCCCACTGGGGTTGTAAGAGTCTGCCATCATGATTGTTATACACAAGATCAGACGTGGGCCCTGTTGGGTAGCAGGCAGTTTATTGGTGGAGACATCAATCCAGCCCCAAGCTGTGTACTCTTTAAAAGGTTATGGAGTAGACAAACAAACAACAACAAAACTCAGAGTTAACCTCATCTAATGGATTTTTTTTTCCCTTTTACCCATCAAGGAGGGCGTCAGATAATGAGTTTCAGTTTTCCCTTTCTTTCTTGAATAGTCCCCTTCATTTGAAGAAAGTCCGCGCTTGGACACCACGGTGAAGGGAGGTAATGGAAAGAAAAGTGGTAGATGGGATTGTCTCGGAGGCAAGAAGAGAACCAGTGATGGGGCCTGCAAACCTACGGGCAAACAGCAAAAGGAAACAGACTAATGCAAGTAGGCAGAGAAGAAACCTTCGAGAAAAATGCGTCGAAGTTTCTGAAGCAGGAAGTTTGCTCGGACAGAGTGGAATTCATCTGCAGATGAGGTGGCGATTAAAGAGAAAAGCTAAACAGAGCTGACAGGGCTGTGCTGGGACCAGTCATTACCTCATGAGAACATTTAGTATGGCTGTCTCTGAAGACCCATAAAGCGACGTAGCCCTGCCGACAGGAAGTGCCAAAGCAAAATGGGTCCATACATCAGAGTGGAGCTAAGTAGAAAATTGGAATAGGAATCATTTCTGACTTGGCTTTTAAATTCTTTTTTTTTCTTTTTGAAAATATGAAGTGCATACAAAGAAGTATATTGAGCGTGCATGGCAATGCTTCTCCAATATAGTTAGACTTAGAAGTAATACTGATATCCCCAAGCTCAATATCAGTTTTTTTGTTTTTGTTTTGTTTCTTAAGCTTCTTATAGAGTCTATTTTGTAATATGCAAAATTTTCACCATTAGTAAAAGAATAAATATATGATGAAAACTGATTTTCCCATCTCGAGCCTAGGAAACACATTATTGCTGGTTCTTTCAAACCGATGTATCTTTTTTTTTAAACTAGTATTTTTTCCTTTCCTTTCCTTTTTTTTTTGATTTTTATTGAGCTCCACATTTTTCTCTGCTCCCCTCCCTGCCTCTCCCCTCCCCTTCAACCCTCTCCAAGGTCCCCATGCTCCCAATTTACTCAGGAGATCTTGTCTTTTTCTACTTCCCATGTAGATTAGATCTATGTAAGTCTCTCTTAGGTTCCTCATTGTTGTCTAGGTTCTCTGGGATTGTGATTTGTGGGCTGGTTTTCTTTGCTTTATGTTTAAAAACCACTTATGAGTGAGTACATGTGATAATTGTCTTTCTGGGTCTGGGTTACCTCACTCAAAATGATGTTTTCTAGCTCCATCCATTTGCCTCCAAAATTCAAGATGTTACTTTTTTTCTGCTCTGTAAAACTGACATATCTTTAAAAGAATCCCCAGCCGTTCCTCACCCCATTTGACCTGTGTAAGGAATATACAGCCTATGTTTTATTGCGGCCATATTTTGTTTTCCTATTAGGTATCTTCACTGTGACTTTTAGTTAAACCCTTCAATAGAAACATAATCACGACAGATGTCAATCTAGGTAATCACCTACATATAAATCTACTCAATGCGTGTAATTTTTAGCCAATCGTTTTCATTGTTGGCGAGCATTCTGTTAAATGAATACTTCCTAGTTGGCTGAGCTGTTTTACAGGGCCTCCCGTAAATCTCCACAGTCAAGGCATCACACAGAAGTTTCCATGACTGGAAGTAGGAAACACGGCCTGGGAGGTGAGCTGCTGAGGTACTCACACAGCTGTTCTCAGATGCTGTGATGATGGCCTGTCACTTCCTAGCTTTCGTCCATTCCTACTTTCTCTTCTGTTGATGTTGTGCGTGCTCAAACTATGGCTTTGTGGATGTTAGAAGACAGTTCAATCCCCATCTCAAGCATCTCCTGATGCTCAGCAGTCAGACACTTGCTTTTTCCAAGGCCAAGCAGAAAGCAGGGACAGTTCCTCGGTGAGAACAGTCATCTGCAGAAGGCGCTGGTTTTGTTTCTGCTGCTTGTGGGTTTGCTCTGTGGCTCTTCTAGTTAGTTTGGCCAAAGTTTCTGTTCAGTGCTCTCCTGGCCCTGCACCATTTAAGCATTATTGGATGTTCAGGGTCATAACATTCAATCAGAACAAATTTCACTGTGGTCAGACCTGATGCAGAGTTTTTCTTTAAGGCTACTGTCCTTAGGTTTATAGACACTTGTTTAATGAGTCAGAGCAGACTGCTCAAGTATGACTTTTGCCTTGAAACTCTGAAAATACCTGCTAATAACCATGACTCTTTTTTAGTTGTGGGTAGGGCTAATTCTAAAACATTTTCTTTGGAAAGGATATCCTGGCACTCTTACAATGGAACTCACAGACATTTCACAACATGCTTGGCCACCGAGATTTTATGGGGTGTGTCTTACTGTGGTGCCAATGATCTTCTAAGGGTTCATAGCATGCATTGCTCAGCAGATCCAATGAGTGCTGTTGGTGGCAATGAGATGAACCAGTACAGGATAATAAGGTAAACAAACGCTGGGTAAGATGATGATGGCAGATGGGATGAGAACTGAAGTAGCTTTGAAGCAATGCAAGGAAGATGTACTGGCTGGTACCCAAAGCAAATTCACACCCACCTTCCTGACCCCTTGCCCTCACTGGGTAATCTAGGAATTCTTGCTCCCAAATGTTCTTCTAGGTCTCTGTACTGAGCTTAACACTGCATTCACAAAAAAGGGCGATATAGGCTTTGAAGCTATTTGCCACAGCACACACATTGAAGGCTGCATTTGGCTGAGAAGGAACGCGCAGTAAAGTAGCAGAATTGGCAGTAAGTAAAACAGGATTCCCTCAACGATCCACGTCAACCACCTCCCATCATTCTTCACTCTGCTCCCGTATGAAATCACAGTGAAAGTGGGCATGGAGTTTGTGCGAATTCTCTTCACAGTGCTATGGCTGATGTCTCAACTGCCAGATTTAAAAACAAAAATCCATTGTGCCTCCGTATACTTCTGTCTGTGAAGGATACCAAATACAGCCATCATCCAGCTGGAAACCGAGTGTATCATATTCTTTCCATCGCTGAGGTTTTGATGCACAGTGACAGGCATTGACACACGTCTGTGTCTGTCATATTTACCTGCCGAGCTTTAGCTATTTCCCCTGTGTGTGTTTGAAGTGGCTTCATTCATTGACAGGATATGCGATATAATAAACCCAGTTCTACAATCTTCTTCAATGCAAAGGAATTATAAGAGTTAGTGTGTAACGTAGGGTCCACTGGGGGCACAACCCACCACCCAAACTGCTCGCTTCATAAAGCAATGAAAGGAGATTTTGAAGATGTAGCCACTGAGGGGCCAGCTTGGAGCCTGTCCTCAGCAGCCATGGTACAAACTGAAGGCACAGTAAATATCCACACCCTAATTATCAGTCATTAAAACTTAACTCTGTCTCTAACAATTCAACTACAAGGAACCAGAATCCAAGGATATAGGGCTAACTGCACTGCCCATCACTCTTTGTGATCCACATGGAGATTTTTATTTCCGAATCAACTACCTGAAGTGTAGAGATGTGTATTCACAGAGAAAGAGGGCTTCCAATAGGCAACACAGTACGATTCCTATGAAACTTCATATTGTGGTTTCTGCTTGATGACTTTGAGTTTTGATAACTAGAGACTGACAACCATTTGTGTGTGTGTGTGTGTTATGTCCATGTTTGTATGTGGGTGTGCATACCTATGTATACTCTGCAAAGAGGAAAGGAGGGCATTAGTTGTCTTCACTGACCCTGAAGTTGAACTTGCAACCAACAAGCCTCATTGACCCTACTATCTGTAGCCCCCACCCCTACCCACGACTACAGTGCTGAGTAACCATGCTTGGCTTTTATGTGGCCCTCTTGAAACTTGAATTCAGGTCCTTATATTTGAGCAGAGAGTGCCCTTACCTACTGATCCATCTTCTCAGCTCCTTCTTGTTCAATTTGGACGCTTCCAGGTTCTGAGACAGTTGTGGTAAGGAGGCTCAGAAATGAGTGTACGGATCACCCAGCTGCCGCTGCAGAAGCCACCTGTGTGAGTTGAAGTGCTAGCCGAGGGTGACTGAACTGGGGCCTAGCAGAGGGAGACAAGGAGCACGTTATAGCCCCGAGAGCAGCTGCCGTGGCGAGGGTTGCAATGCTTCCATGAACTTTGTTCTTGTAAATTTATACAGGAGAAGAGATAGACCAGACTCCTGGAGGAGTTATTCCCAGCCGAGAGAACTCATTTGAAAAGGTGGCCCAGAGCACACAGGTGTGAACGAGAGTTGGGGCTGGGGCGAGACGCCCACATGCGCCACTTATTCCTAACATTCCCAGCTGTTGGAAATGTTGATTGCTGACAACTCACAGCTGAATCCCTTGCATGGCGGAGCCTTCTGCCAAAGAGAATTGCTTTGCCCAAGTTTTATGCGTCCTCCCAGAGGCAACTGCATTACCAACAGATCACATAAGGGTAAAAATGCCCAAGTCTCCTGCCTCATTTGAGACATCTCTGAAGGGCCTTTTTGGTTTTGGAATTCCTGCGAGAATCTTGTAGAACTCAGAGATGTCTTTTAACTACAGCTCAGCTCAGCTCCTCCTACATCTCAATTGTACTTTATTCCCTAACATCGCTGCCTCTGACACTTTCTAAAATTTTCAAATGCAAACCTTTTTAATCAAAATCTATCGTTCGATGGCATAAGTGTTGGCCCCAGCAACAGGCCCTTAACGTCAGGTGGTGTAGGGTGACTGATACCTTAGGAAATAGCCTGTGATGTTTAGGGGGTCACAGAATACCTTTGGCCAGTGACTCAAGAAGATGTAACCCGTGCCCTATACTAGAGGTTTTATTTAGTAACGTAAGATTCCTAGTTGGGATGTTGTCTCTCCCTTTATATGGTGACTTTGTTTAAATTCCTCTCATATGTATGTTTCACTACTACTGACTAGTGTTCACGGAGTTGACAGGTACTCTGTGTGCTACTAAAATTTAAAAGTATTCATCCCTGTCACCCAGCAACAATCCTCCAACCTACAAGAGTGACTTGACTACAAGATACTCTGGAGTAATAATTGCACAAATGTTATGGGGGGTAACCAAATTGACTGGAATTAAGAGTCACTCCATGAAATCAAACCCATACCTGGCACTGCTAAATTGACCAAAAAATCTGAGACTAGATTGGCCACGAGCCTAGGGGAATATCTACTGTTACTATTCTGCTAAAGGAACACAGCAATAAAATGACCCCTAATGACATAGTTCTAGACCCATAAATAGTGCATCACTCATCCATCATCAGAGAAACTTCTTGCGGTTGACAGAAGTTGATACAGAGATGCATAACTGGACAATGGGTAGAGTGTGAAAGACCTTGGAGCACTTGACTGTAAATGGGGTGTCTTCACTAAAGTCCACTGTTCAAGGTGCAGGGATCTACATGGAAGAGGAGGCAGATAGCAAGATTCATAGATGGTAGATGAACAGAAGAAACCATGTCTCCCACACACAACAGGACTCATGCACATATGAACTCACAGACTAAGGCAGCGTACAAACAACGTGCACAGTTTCGTGCCAAATGGGGTGCCAGCCTTGAGAGGGCAAAGTAGACCTAGAATTCCCTTTGCAACTGATAACTGCTAGCAAATGGAAAAAAATAGATTTTTTTTTAAAAAGGAGAATCCCTGGGTGTATCAATCACTCTCCAGAACTGGCTCCAAGTCCAGAAGTAGTTGGACAACATAAAAGGAATTTTATGTTTTCATGTTGTTGTTTGGTTTCTTTTTGCTTTTTAGGGGTGGGTTTTGGTTTCACTATGTTTTTTTTGTTTGTTTTGAATTTTACTTTTTTTGTTTTTAGAGACATAGAAAGAAAGAACAGGTGAGTAGGGAGGTGGGAGGGTCTAGGAAGGCTTGGTAGAAACTAAAAACAATATCAAAATATAATATTTTTAAAAATTAAATGGGAAAACAATTTTTTAAAAGATTTTCTGTGTGGAACGCCAGGAGAAAGACAAGTTGCTGGTTTTTGTTTTCAATCCTTTGTCCATGTTTATCTTTCTATATCTTTTTTCTTCATGATTTCACACCTGTTTTCTAGTTGGCAGTCTTGTTTCCATGTGTATTGTCTGATTTTTAACACATCTATCAATTCCTTAGCTTCATGTATATTTCTTCTTTTACATACACTGTATTCTTCATTTCCTTTAATATTCTCCTACTTTTTTCAATCTCTACCCTCTGGTCTTTATTGTCTCCCATTTTTCTATTTTTCTATTCCATGTTTTTTTTTTAACATATTGACCATGGGTTTCATAAACCCTTTCTAACTGAAGTGTCTGGGTCATCTCTCCCTTTCTCATGAGGAACGGTCATATTTTCCAATGTGAATTCTTAGCTATTTCTAAAGTATGCTAGACATTTCACGTAAGATACCCAGTCATACAAAATTCTCCATGCACAGGCATCTGCCTCTGAAACTAGCAAAGCTCTGTCTTGTCATTAGGAAGACTGAAGCAAACAACGTGCTTTGAACATTGCAGACTGGCTTTTATTTTATTTTATCATTATTAATTTTTTTAAATCTACTTTCCTTAAAGATAAGACTAGTGGCATGTTTGGCATCAGGGTATTTGCCTAAGATTTCTGGACTTCTCACATTGCCTCCGGGAAGATTTGGCCACAACCCCAGCCTCCTGTAGGGGCACCTGCTCCACCACTGTCCTGTAGGAACATCAGTAGAGCAATCACAACCCTTCCTGGGTGCAGTTTTTCTCAATCAGTCCTGCAGACTCGCAGAACTTCTCCTGATTCCTATCTTTCCCAGCCCTAAGCCCCCTGCTCTCTATTAGTCAAGCCTGAGTCTCTACAAGCATGCAAAGGCAGCAATGCCTCGGAGAGAAAAAAAAGGATAAACTTCCTTCCTCACATGAAAGGGTTTTTTTTCTTTCTGGAATTTTTGCTTGTTGCTCTGAAGTTTTCTGATCCTTTAAAAATATGGCATATATAATTTATCTGGTTTTGTCCACTTTTGCAGCCAAAAATGCCTATTATCTTAAATTTATTCTAAATCAGGAACTTTTTTTTGCATTAGCCTTTAAGTCCAAACATATTCACATATTGTTTGGCAGTCAATATTTCAATGATTTATTCATGTGTTTACCATTTTCTACACTCAGTCCTTTTTACATCTTAACTTTTCTTCTTAGATCAATTTTCTCAAAGTACATTCGTTAGAAGTTCTTTTAATGAACATTTGTTGGTCATAGAACTTTCAGTAAATGTTTGCACGAAATGTCTTTAATTTATCCCAGTTCTTAAAATATGGTCTAAGTGGGTATATACTGAAAATTCTTTTTCCTGTCTGGGCTTTGAAGACTTAATCTAATTCTCTCTCTTCTTCCATTGTTAAGAAATACATGGTTAGTTAAATGTCAGTTCTTTGTAGTGGTCATGTCCTTTATGGTGGGTTTTTAATTATCTTCCTTTCATATGCAGTGTTCTTATTGTATTGGAATGATCTTATTGTAGGATGATATAGCTGTTTCATTTTTTACTTATTTATTTGCTTTATTTATTTATAATTATGTTTGGGATATATCTGAATGTCTCAATTCACAACTGAGTCTTATCAATTCTAGAAATTTCTCTAGTCATCTACCCTTATTTTTCTGTCACCCTCCCTTCTAGAAGGCCAATTAAATGTTATTTTTAGGTTTGGATCGTTTTGTGCTTTGTGTCTGGGGACATTCAGTGGTAGAACGTCTACTACCTGCAAGGCCCTGGTATCCATTCCTTAGTACTGTGAACAAGGAAAACCCCACAAAAACAGCAGCTTAAAATTCTCACTATCTCCTCTGATAGTTTGTTCACTTGCCTGAACTTTGCTGCTGTTTTCCCCTTTAAACTTACTAGTTCTCTGCCTACATTTTTTTCTACTGTTAAATCTATATTTTAACAATTAAACTTACATTGTTCTATGAATTCCAGATAAAATGAAAATTGCAAATACCTCCTTACATTTTACATTGATCTTACTTTTGTAGGGCCTTCATTTTCTTCCTGAGGCCTACACATCTTCCCACGCTGGATTCTAGGTCATGACGTCATGGCTTTCCCTTCGTTGGTGCTCTCTAGTGAGTTAAACTTGGGCGTAATAAAGTTCTGGAATTCGACTGTGATCATTTTGTTTTGTTTATGTGTGTGTGTTCCTAAATTTGTGTGGGAAATGTAATACTTTTAATCCTCAAATATATTTTCAATTCAATATTTTCTTCAAATAACCATAAAAGCCATCTTAGATATGCTGATTTCATGTTCTCACTGTGGAAAGCCTTACATTTGGATTTTTCATATCCCGCATGGTAGACTTGCTTTCATTTCTCCGTTGCTTCCAGTGGCCTATTTTCTGTTTTGCGGCTTTTATTCATTATGCCATAATCCTTGCAATCTTATCTTTTAGAGCATGTGAGCCCAGATTTAATGTTTGTTCCCTCAGGGAGAATTTGAATTTGATTCTGCAAGGTAGTTGAGAAGCTCTGGCTCTGCAAAGGCCCCCTGTCATTTTTCTGTATGGGCTATTGTTTTCCACCGTATCTATCAACGCTGTTCCCACCAGTGTGAGGGCAGGTGCTTCTGCTATTTCTTTTTGCGGGACACTTTGCTTTTCTTGGTTCATTCGTTATAATGACCAAGACAGACTAAATTCAGTTAAAAAAATAAACCCCAAATCTTGTTAGCAGCTTAGGAAAAAGGCCTATCTCTTTATGCCAAGTCTGAGGTGGAGTGGGCTGTCCTTCAGCTTTCTAGTCCTATCTGGAACCCATTACCTACAAAGGGCCATGACAGGAAATGGAATACAGCATTTCCACCCACAGTCTGCTGGCCAGAGTACCACCTCACAGCCCCAAACAGACTACACAGGAGAGGCACAAGCATAGCCTCTTCCAGTGCTCAGGAAGAGGAAATAGTGTTGGACAGGTCAAGCTGTCTTTTTCTTCCATAAACTGGAACCCATTCAAGTGTCCAACATTATTTGGGGATATCTGGTCTAATTTTGCAACTTGCAAGAAACAGGCCTTCCTTTCTTTCCTTCTCTCTTCCCCCACTCCTCTTTCTTTCTCTCTACTAAGTCAGGCTCATGGACCGTTAAAATCAAACTCAGGAGAATGTTGGTTTTAGTGCTTTGGGGCTTTATGGGCTTGTACTTTGCTGGCAGGTTTGGCCCCTGAGAGTTTCCTTTCTTTTTCTGCCAACTCATTTGGTGCATTTTTTCCTGTGTTTTTACATTCGCATTCTCTGGGCTGGTCTAAGGTGTTCTATACCACTGGTGTGTCTAGGAAAACCAGCCTATTGTATTGAGTGAAAAGGAAATCAATCCGCGTCTCTATGTGAGATTACTGCTTCTTTTGGGCTCCCTAGGCTGTGGTTTCCAATGTTGTAAAGGAAACTTCTTGTTTTTCTCACATATGGAACAGTCTGAAGTGTTTGGGATGTTGATAGTTTCACCTTATTTGTGGTTATACATGTCTCTCTCAATTTCATGTTTTGTAAGAGAAAGCCCTGTCATATTCGGACTGAGTTTCTTGACGTCAGTTTTGATGGGACCGCTGTTATCCACCATTCATTTAAACTGGTATGATATCAAAAGTTTCATTATCTCTTCTAGTTTCATTTATGTTCAATGTATATGAAAGCTTGGGGCTACTTATATTTTAGGTGTGCTGTATTCATCTGTTTTTATTGTCATGACTGTATCAGGGTATCCAAGGCAGGCTGACAGTATATCAGAAGTGCTCATAGTTCTGCATGTTCAAAAGCTCATGTGATACTAGTATCAGCTCTCTCTAGTGAGGACCTCATGGCTGCAAGCAGTCAGAATTCCAGGAGGAAGTTAGGTTACCAGATGTCACATCTCTGAAACAAGAATCCTTATCTCTGGGGTCCGTATGACGTCTGAGAGTACTTTTTCATCCGAGTAAGGACCTCCCACCAGGTTCTGCCTCTTGTCAATCTATTATCACGCTACACTGAGAACCAAGTGTGTGACGTATGAAATCTTGAAGGAAGCACCAGATCCATACCGTTGCAACTGTTAAATCTATTTTTGGTATAAAGAATAGTCCAAGATTAATGAAAGTGAGGAAGAGCAGTACAGAAGATATGTTAAGGTGTCTCTTGTCATTCCATGTACCGTGATTAAGGTCTTTGTTGGTTTGATTTATGCCATGAGCTAGAGTCATTTGGGAAGAAGCACTTTCAACTGAGAAGATACATTTATCAGATTGGCCTATAGGCAAGTCTGGTGGTTTCCTTTTTAATAATAATTATTATTAGTGTGGGAAGATCCAGCCCACTGTAAGTGGTACCAATCCTGGGAGGGTAGTCCTGAGCTGTATAAGAAAGAAGGCTGATGAAGCCATGAGGATCAAGCCAATAAGTAATTTTCCTCCATGGTCTCTGGATCACTTTTCATCTCCAGGTTCCTCCCTCTAAGTTCTTGCCCTGACTTTCCTCAGTATGCATGTCTGTCCTGAGATTTGCAAGATGAAACAAGCCCTTGTTCCTCACATTGTTTTTGGTCAGGGTGTTTATCATAGCAATAAAAATCCTAACTAAGACAGTATCAATAAGAAATGGCAGCAACTCAGGCCTTCAAATACAAGGAATGGCTCAGACATTTCAGAAATAAAAGTGGGGATCACTCGTCCATAGAAAAGAATGAAGACCACTTAAGATGCTTGCTGAGGGTATAGAAAAAATGAAATGAATAGTAGAAGGTACTTATGGGTACTGGGTATGGCCCCACAAGCAGCTATATAACCAAAATGATTATAATTGCATGTTTCTGATCACTTTGTTAAGATATGTTTATATATATATATATATATATATATATATATATATATATATATATATATCAGATACTCATGTTTTCCTTCTCTCCTAATTCTTGTATAATATTCCAGGGGGCAATTTTCCAGAAAACCCACTGTCCAGACCTGATCCAGCACTTTTGAATCATCAAACCCAACACCTACTCAATCAATGAGCTGCTGGATCACAAGGATGAGGAGCCGATGCCGCAGAACCAGATCTGGGAGCATGTCATTGTCACTGAAGATGAGAACCTCATCTTGAAGAGGTCTTGGTGATAGTCCAACATTTATGTTGCTTCAGAGAACAGAAGACTTGAGCCAGACCAATGATAAATGGCAATGAGTATATGCATATGAAGAGTTGAATGGTGACAGTGCTGCAGTTTCCAATGCCACTGTGATGAATGAATTTGCGACGGAGGGGTGGGAAGGATGGAGGAGCAGAATGTGTTCACTGCGTAGAAAGAGGCCAAGCCATGTCACTGTGTGATGCCTGAACTACCTCTAGAGTTCATTAAGTTGTTCATGACCTGTACTGCCACCTGAGGACATGTTGATGTCTGTGATCCATGCTTCCACTCGGTGCCATGTTTGTATTGGTGATTCTGCTACAGTCAGGGGCCGTGTTGATGACCATGGTGGCTTGAGTTGCCACCTGTGGTCATGAGAATGTCTGTGGTCTGTATTACCACCAAAGGCCTTGAGGATGCTGGTGGTCTGTGCTGCCTTGGTCCATGGTTCCATGCTGTTGCCAGTTACCATGCGGATGTCCATTATCTATGCTCTTTCTAACTATAAAGGACAAGGAACTTCTTTCTGCAGTGGTATCTATGTTTACAGACTCACAGTTGAGAAAGAAACATAGAAGGCTTCTCTGACAACTCTCAACCCCCCAAGAAGAAACAATCTAGACAGGAAGCCATCAAAGAAAACTCTTAAAAATCGTGATAAGGGCACTGAAATGTAGTTCTCCACAATAGATGGCTACTGGAGAGGTGGGGTGGCAAAGGACTCACTTTTCTTTAAGGGACTGGCCACCACACATTTAACCATGTTTCAATGACTATGTGAGCAATACAAATTGGACTCTTTTAAACATCATTTTGGGGGTAGACTACAAGGGCAGGGGGCAAACCTGGGAGGATTGGGAAGTAAGGGTGATTGAGCTGCATTATGTGAATTTCCCAAATAATCAATAAAAGTATTATGTTAGAAAATGAAATAGTTAATGGTTACTAAATTTACACTATCCATATTTAAATTATGGGCTATTAAAAGACTAAGCATTCCACATGGGAAGTAGAAAAAGACAAGATCTCCTGAATAAATTGGGAGCATGGAGACCTCAGGGGAGGGTTGAAGGGGAAGGGAGAGGCAGGGAGGGGAGCAGAGAAAAATGCAGAGCTCAATAAAAATCAATTAAAAAAAAAGACTAAGCGTTCCTAAGGAAGTTTGGCACCTATTTGTGGGGAAGAATAGTACAGTTTCTGTTTTCTGTGGGGTCAATAGAATTAGGCCTTTGTTTTCTGTCTTCATTTAGAAATGAAGTATGTTATAAGAATACGTGGCTGTGTGTCAAATAGACAAGGGATAGACTTGTGATGGTTAATCTTGGTTCTCACCTTGATGAGCCCTAGAATCAATTAAGAGACATATCTCTCGACAGAGTTGTGAGGCATTTATAGGAAGGGATTCACTAAGAGGACAAATCCCCCCTCTGGAGTGGGTGGCATCTTCTGATGGGTAGCCCATATGTAAAGAAAGTCAAGAAAATAGCACTATTGAGTGATTGAGGCATTGGCCTGTTCAGATCCCAGCCTCTGCCTTCCAAAGTGTCTTGAAGACCAAACACTCCAAAGGAATCTTCCAGGCCTTTAGTGCCAGATTGAGATTACAGAGAGTATGGAAGATACATAGACTGAGAATTCACCTATTTTTCAGCCTGTCTACTGTGCAGACAGCTGTTGGTGGATGATCCCACACCTAATTGTTGTAAGCCAACTTAGTAAATCTGTTTTTGTCATATAAGAAATAGAATGATATTATTATAGTTTTCAAAACACTCACATAGTTTAGGAGGGAGGATCTGAATGATTTTGCATTTTGCATTTTAGCTATATGAAGACCAATTCAGGGTCCTGAATCAATTTTCTTCTGTTTTTGTCATATATTTAAAAAGTATTTTCTATTTAGAAAAATTCCTTTGGCCAGTCTTCTCTTTTCCTAAAGTCGTTTCTGGCACATGTTCCCTGAAGAATTACTATCATAGCAAGTAGGTTTCCAAGCTTTTTCTTAAATACTATCTTTCACCTCTTCAGATCAGCAAACTGACATTTCTCATAAAATATTACTTTCCACATTACCTCCTGTAAATATTTTAATCTTCTTCCTATTACTGCTAAGAAAAAAGATGATTTTGTGAATATATTTAATTTAAGCTCACCTATTCCAGTCTCAAATTTATGGCATGTAAAATACTCTAGCTAGTTCATTTATAGAGGGAATGACTATTATCAGGTTCTGGACAAATGGCTACTGTGGAGCTTTTTAGCATGCCAAAGAGATGCTGGCCTCCAGGCTCAGTATCACAACTACAAGGAACTCTGCTCAGGTCTTCTCACCCCATCCCCTCCTCTACCCTAAACTCTCCAGCTCATGGGTTTCCCTTCTCCCACTTCTCATTTTCACATAACCTCACTATTTCTGCAACATGCTTTCTTGGTACACTCTCTTTTGTCTTCCTCTCTTGACCCTTCCCTCATCTCTCTCTCTCTCTCTCTCTCTCTCTCTCTCTCTCTCTCTCTCTGTGTGTGTGTGTGTGTGTGTGTGTGTCTGTCTGTCTGTCTGTCTGTCTGTCTCTGCCTGTGCTCTCTGTCTTTCTCCCTGGCTCTTCCCAACCCATTTCTCTCTTCTCAAGGCCCAGCAGATTCTACTGGCCACATTCAGTGTATTACTTCTTTCTTCCCCAACTTTAGACTCATCCAGGTGCCTCTGGCTGTACTCTCCCTGTTATCAAAAAAAAAAACAAAAAAACAAAAACCAAAAACCAAAACCAAAACAAACAAAACCCTTTTTCTTTCAACCATACCTTGGACTGGTCATGTTCTAAGTTGATACATCTGGTGCTGTAAACTTCAGCTTATATAATTAAAACTTCAGATACCACCAGTTTCGATTTTTTTCATTGTCTTTCAGATTTGACAGGTTATTATTTTTTCTTTTTCTTTGTTTTTATTTTTAAGATTGAATTTCTCTGTGTATCTCTGACTGTCCTAGAACTCACTACGTAGACCAGGCTGACCTTGAACTCAAAGAGATCTGCCTGCCTTTGCCTTTCAAGTGCTGGGATTAAAGGCGTGTGCCAACACCACCCAGCATATCTGACAGATCATATTGTCTTGTCTCACACATCTCTCTCCGTGGCAGTAAGGACTGATGCACAGATAGGGCAGACTATATGTTTGGTTAAAAGCATCACCTCAGCTCCCTAACACCCCTTTATACAAAGAGTCTGAAATGTTTAGTTGGGGGCTTCACCCCAGCCCTCTGGTGTACATCTTAAAATGTTGGGTGGAAAACTTCATTCCAAGCCTCCTCCCCTGGGAGTGGTCGCATCCAGACTCCACCTCCAAGAATGCCTGCTAAATGGTGACCCCTCCCCAGTGAGGGTCAGGAAAGCCCACCAAAAGGTGACCCCTCCCCAGAAAAGGTCAAGACCACCCCCACAGGCTATCTAAACTGTCCCCAGAGAATGAACACATGGTCTCCCGGTTTTCTGTGGTCATTCTGGTTCTTCTTTCCCACCTCTCTGTGTTTTCCTGGGAGGGAGGGCCACCCGGGAGTAATGGCATCAATTAAACCTGGACATCTTCTAATTTGATCTGATTTGGTCTGATTGGGATTATTGCGTTGACAGAAAGATTTGTCAGCTAAGGAAAAATACTTAACACTATACTTCATAGACAACACATACAATTCACCTTTCCCCAATTTGTGCTAACAAAGATCCTATTTCATGGACACTTGCATGTTATTCTGTTTGCCAAAAATGATTATCTTCTTTTTAAAAAGTATTTTTTAATTATACACATGAATACAATGTGCTATGATTATATGCATCCTTCATTGCCCTTTTTTTCTCTCCTCACAGTCCTTTTATCTCCCTTCCTCTTCCCAAAGTTCCCCTCCTATGTGGAGTGTGTGAGTGCATGTGTAAGTATGTGTGTGTTTGTGTGTGTGTGTATGTATGTGTGTGTAGGTGTTGTCCATATAGCTATACTGGTTGTGAGTTCATGACTAACATGGCTGTGCCATCTCTAAAAACCAATATTAAAGTTCTCCTTTCTGTCTTCTGGCTCTTAAACTCTTTCTGCCCTTTGTGTCTGAGATATTTGCTAGATCTTTGATTGGGTAGCATAGGTGTTCTGTTTGAGACTGAAAACACGAGAATTACTTATTCTCAGCACTTTTGCAAATTATGACTCTCCCTGCTAAGCATCACCCTGCAATAAGAGGCTTCTCTGACCCAGGTTGAAAGATTTACTATTTTATAGGTTTAACTGAAAATGATTTGAAGGCATTTTCAATACATTCCTGTTTAAGCAAAACATGACTAGTAAATTTTCCTCTGGAGCCTGGGACCTCTCTAGATGCTGAATTTTGACAGGGTTTACAGTAACTGGTGTGTGTTCCCTCCCAAGGAATGTGTTTCAAATCTAAATATAGTGATTAGTCACTCCAAAAGAGTCATGGTACAATTGCCCTAGAGGGCACATCTTTCTTGTCAGGTAGGTTTTGTAGCCTACAGTGTCTACAAATGGTTGGGATCCTTGATTCAAGCACTGTGAATGCTAGCCAGGAGAAAAGTGGCAACTAGTGCCAATCTACTTAATTTCTCTGTGTCCTGTATCAAAAAATGTGTGGTATCATCAGCAATAGACTCTTACAAAATGCTTTTTATTTTATTTACAATTTCAGAGAGGGTTCCAACTCCAATTTTGTAATGTAGTTACTACAAACCTTTATTTTAAAAAATGGGCAAAGTACACACAGATTTTAAATCAAGCAGATAAAACCACAGAGGAACCAAGAAATGGTTGACAGAGTTTGAATATTCGAGAAGAAGGTACAACTTGAAATGGTATATTTTTAGTCACTTTGTATTCCTGCAACACTTCTGTGTCAAGTTTTGAGGTTCTAAACTTTTTATAGATGTGTTTAAAAACCATATATATTTGTAAATGCATATGTATGCATCTGTTTTATTAATTGAGTCCACAAAACAGACTTTTATTCACATACAGGATACAAAAAAATCCCCATATGATCAAGTAAAGCAGATTTTATAACTTTTGGGAAATCTTGCAAGTCAATCCTATTGAGATTCTTTCTTAGAACTTATCTATGAACCCAGGGTAAGAACTGTGCTTATTACAATAATTCAATAGCTTTGACTTTGTATCGTGTCTCAGAAAATAGCGTACAATGAGACAAGTGCTTCTGTTTGGTGAAGTAGCTTACACCTCTTTTCCTGGGTCTTTATGAAGTGACTGTCTAGGGGTTGCTTTGAGTTGTTCATGGAAGAGAA
The DNA here is from genome assembly GCA_004026605.1 of Ondatra zibethicus. Classification (NCBI taxonomy): domain Eukaryota; kingdom Metazoa; phylum Chordata; class Mammalia; order Rodentia; family Cricetidae; genus Ondatra; species Ondatra zibethicus. Next base: position 32,299 of record PVIU01019762.1, read on the forward strand.
ACCCAGGGCAGAGACAGCATTCAGAGTCACAGAGTAACTGACCTTTGGATAGTGTGTTTCACAGCAAAGCTGTTAGGAGTGTTTCCCAGAAGTGCTTGTTCTCACCCTTCTGGCATGATATAGGCTAAAGATGCTGTGGTGCTTTGAATGAAAATGGTCCCCACAGACTCATAGGGAATGGTACTATTCGGAACTATGTTCTTGTTGGAGTAGGGGTGGACTTGTCAGAGGAAGTACATATCTGGGAGTGGGCTTAGATGTTTCAGAAGGTCAAGCCAAGCCCAGTCTCTCTCTTTCTCTTCCTACTGCCTTATGACCTGGATCTAGAACTCTCAGCTACTTCTCTAGTACCATGCCTGCCTGTAAACCACCAGGCTTTGCTCCAGGACCAAAGCTGCACCTCTGAACCTCTAAGCCAACCCCAATTAAATGTTTTCTTTATAAGAGTTGCCATGGTCATGCTATCTCTTTACAGCAATAAAACCTGAACTAAGTCCAAAACAAATTGCATGCTTTTAGACTTTGTATAATAATCTCTATTCAAATAAGATCATAGGTGACTGATGTGCACATCAGATATTGAGATTCCTAACCAAAATATTTAGAAAAGAGCTACTGGCTGTTTGAAAATGCTGTGGTGTCAACTCTAGAGGCAACTTTACTGAACACTTATTAGACATGTGTAGCATAGGAAGATATGTTTCAGTATTTTTCAAATAAATATGTTCATTATACCCAAGCCATAGAAGATGATGTTGGGTCCTGAAATCCGCAATGTACATTATTTGATTGACTTTTAATTTGGTTCCACTAGAACAAAAGAAGGGGCGGATGGAAGAAGGGATGAGGCTGGGGTGCCAAGCCTTTGCAGTTGCTGTTACAGTCTACATCCATTCTAAGGGGGAATTTATCAAGATTTGGTTGGAAATTTTGAGAGCGATAATGGATTTCTCACTGTGAAATAAAATCCTAACAGTTTTTTTAAAGGACTTTTTTTGAATTGAAAATATCTGTCTGAGTTAAATTTTCACAAGGGGAAGATGAAGAGGGGGCCTGTCTTTCTCTTGCTTTATCGATGATAACACCACGGGATGTCCAGGGCAAGAAATCAAGCAGCAGAAACAAGTTACTATTTGCAAAGTGTTTAAACAGCCAGATTGTTTCTTCTTCACTTACTGTTCACAGTGTGGGCTGGCACCACTGCGGTGGCTTAGATATCCCCAGCGCTGTCAGGAAAAACAAACCCAGCCCTCCAGAAGAAGAAAAGGGCAGGAAGACAAGCCAGGAAGAGGACCAAGGATTTATCCGCAGTTAACAAAAGGGTGATGTATTTGCTAACACCCTGGTGGAAACAGCTCTGTGAAGAGGGAATCACCCCAGGAAATTCATCTCTTCTTTCCGATTCACTCTCTTTGTCCCACACTGCAGCACATGTGGTGATTTAATTAGCAGTAGACTCTTTTAACATGCGAAATATCCTTTACGACACAAAGGCCTATATTTTGAGTTTGATAGAGCTACACAGAAAGGTGATGGATTATTTCGATGTTTTCTAAAGAAATGTTTCCTCAGTTTTTTCTTTCAAGTTTTTCAGTGAAGTAAAGCCAAATGGAGGAAAATAGAAGAAATAAGAAATCATTTTTTGTTACATCATACTCAAAGCTGTGTACCTCAGGTATGCTTCAGGGCAAACATTTGACATCTGTTCTAATAGATTATCCCTCTTTACCCATCCCTGCCCTCTTCCAGGAAAAACTTAAGTGTATGGATTTTTTTCAATGATTATAATATCAATTATGAATATTATATGGTGATTTCAGCATAAATATGAGTTATTCTAGTTATGATGACTTAAAGTATAAGCTTTATCAAAATAATGAGTCATTTAGGTACTTTTGCCAAAGCTGAATTGACAGAAACAACCAAATTGACCAATTCCATATTTTCTGTTATTTTGTTCATTTTCAGGGTTTTTTTCTTCTTATTTGGAACAGGATTTCTGTGTGTATCTCTGGCTTTTTTGGAACTCACTCTGTTGATTAAGTTGGCCTTGAACTCATAGATACATCAGCCTCTGCCTCAAAGTGCTTGGGTTAAAAGAGTGTGCCACCCTTACCCTGCATAATGGCATAATTTCTTAATTCGCCATTCATCTGAATAGAGAGCATGTAAAATACCTACTCATTTGAGATTTAATTTTGCCTTGCTTACTTTCATAACATGTGTAGGGGTGTGATTTGGCCATATGATTATTTATTACCCTCAGTTAAGAGCCCTCCATACTGACATTTGCTTTTAATATTTTATATCATGTGATATAAGTGTTAACTAAAAAATTTAACCCAAAGTTTAACTAAAAAGTTAGAGATGAGAAAAGAGTTGTTACCATCTATTCTTATATATTAGCTGTGAACATCCACATAGAAAAATTTTAGAATAGATTTAAACAATAAACCACTCAGGAAATAATGATATCAGAATAAAGGCTTTTAGTCAGAGGAAGGCAGCAATCTGGAGTGGGGGAAATCATTTGTATTTATACAATATTGAGACAGTTTAAAGTGCTCGTATACTACAACACACTAAAATATGGGAAAATGAATGTAGAATTTCTATACTGAGTAGCAATACACGTTCACATGTTCATCCTGACTAGGTCTCCACAGGATAAGTGTCTAAACTTAAGGGCCTAGCAAAAATTTTCTTAACTAGAGCTCATCAGTGCACACACCTGGCTTAATCAGGTAGAAATGAATAAAGAGGGATTGGAAGAGGAAGCTATTCGAAATCGTTTTAATGAGAAACTCATTTTAGCCCAATTGTCTTGAGACCTGATGTGATACTATTTCTAGTGTTCATGTTCAATAGAATAGCCCTTATTAGAATTTTAGTTGTAAAATATATGATGCTCAAAAAGCGGCTTTGAAACAGTGAGTGGATGGATGAATGAATCCTAATCCAAGAAGGAAATATATACACCTGAGATGGTTTATGCTATATAATGTACACCTTGAATTTTATGTTACATATGTAAATGTACTTGTGCATACGTTTGTGTGTGTATGTGTGTGTATATGCAAGTCTGCCCGTGGCTGATTATTTCAAATGGTTTATGGTTTGACCTCTTTTAACTATTACATCATGTCACTTATGAATACACATAAATTACAAATTCCTCTAAATTTTTTTCTTATGAATTTTAATCCACATTTGGCTGTATGGGTTCTTTTCTACCAAGATTCATCATCTTATTGTGAGTTTTTCAGGCATTTTTTTCTGTTACTCCCATTCATGACTCACATCTTTATAGAATGCTTCTGATTTCGGGGTATACCTC